>JACEIK010003403.1:69530-92781 GCA_018107945.1 Datura stramonium | reverse complement strand
TTTTTCCTGGGGGGGGGGGGGAGGATGTTACACCCCACAACTTACTAACATTTAGTCGGTGTATTCGTATGAAAGTGAAGAATTTTAGAGTACGACGCATATGAGAAATAGGCCGGGGAAAGATTGAACGAGCACGGAATCGAGGTAGCAAGGGAGAAGGACGGACAGGCTGCAACAGGGGAAACGTGTCATGGACCCCCTCCCTGTACATTGAGTGTCGCGATACGGCCCAAAATTGCCGCGATGGGGTCCGTGTTATATATAAATTCAATTGATTCAATTGGTTTCATATCATATAGATAAAACCTCATTCAGGTATAGAGAGTTACGTAACTTTCCTATTAATTTCTTCTGATTACGCTGCAAAACGCGTTCCAAATTAAAATTAACTTATGGTATCGAGTTCTAAGCATGTAGGGAGCATTACTATGGAGTTATTTTCTCAAAATATTCCCGAAAAATTTAAACTCTTCCAAGTAGAAGTTGTTAGAATTGCTCCAAACTGATTCCTAAACAATAACAGGCATCAACTAAGCATTTCTCCCTTCTGAACTCTTGAGAAATTATAGGTTTTCGGTTGTATTTTANGTTTTGCAGGGAGTGCCTAAGTACGCAAAGTACAGGCATCAACTAAGCATTTCTCCCTTCTGAACTCTTGAGAAATTATAGGTTTTCGGTTGTATTTTACGTAGTTGATATTAATATTAAAGTTAGCATTTTAAGTCGAATTCGGTACTGAAATTAATCTCCTTCTCCTAATATTACGGTTGTAGTTAGAAAGATCTGTTTAGTATAAGCTGAAACTCGCTAGTTATTCAAGAAATAGCTATCGAGGTATGTTAAGGTGAATTCCTTCAGCAAGTTTATTTCTATAGTATTGTAATACAGTTTGAATCCCAGTAAGAGAGCCCGAAGTTTTGCTATTGTGAATAGCTATTGTTGTTAGCTAGGACTAGTACTTATTTTTAGTTTGGGATTGACTTTTCCCTGTAGAGCCTTCCATGACCAACCCAGGGTTACTAGCTGTGTCGTTGCCCGCTAGGAGCTAGATGACGTTGCTCCTAGTAGCAGTATGCCGTTTACGAGGGACGAAGATAAGGTCCGAGGACCTTATACAGTCCATTCCATGGTTGGACCATTTTTATGTCGCATCGGAACTACACCCCTGTCGAGCCTGGTGCCTGGGGTACAGACAGCAAGTCCATCGGACATAGACACCGCTACAGTTCAGGGGCCGAGCGGGCTCAGTAGAAGACCCAAGGGACTGGTAGGGCGGCTATTGTTATTAGTTGACTCATTTTGAACTTGTTAGGGGTATGTAGAGATTGAAGTGTGCTCTCCAGGGCTTATGGGGTCCACAAGTGGGTTATTTTGTGCTGATTGTACCTTCCAAGCTTATGGGGGCCAGGTAAGGTTCTTTTTTGCACTATTTACTGTTAGATTAGGTAGTAGGAAGTTAAGTTATTCAGGTTATGCCTCTATCCCTTTCACTCAGTTACTTTCAATTTCATCTTAAGCTTTATTTAGTTATTTTCAGTTATTACCTTATATATTTGGTACATGGCTCGCTGCATTACTTGCCTGCAGGTGCGGATAGGCGCGAACCAGGACCTTCTTAGCTTTCAGTCAGAATCAGCGGTGCAATCAGCTTCTTTCCTCCAGAGCTAACAGTTAAAAGGTTTACTCTTTTGATTGTACAATATATGGGTAGGTCAAGGCCCTGTCTCGACCACTATTTCACTCCTAGAGGCTTGTAGATTTTACAATTCCTTGTGGTTAGTTTGTTATTGGCCGTGTGGGGCCTATATATTCTTTATTTCATGTGATGGTCGTGTGGGTCCTTGTTTAGTTGTTAGATAGTGGCCTTGTCGGCCTTAGCATAGATTAGTGCCTGATTTACATTTTAGCTATAACTAGACATCATGGTGGTCTTGTCGACCCGCAAAGATTTTCTTTATTTGCCTGTTGTGTGTTAACTATTTTCTTTATAGGTGGCTATAAGGCCTTGTCGGCTGGAGGTTGTATTTACAACCGAGATATAGCCCGTTGTTTTCTTGAGATGAGATGTAGGCTCGCACCAGACATGCATAAGCCTAGCCAGGTCAGTCAAATTCCAGTATGGCACTAGGTGCCAATCATGCCCCCAATGTGGGGCATGACATTGAGGCACAGGTGAGAGATGAGAACAATATATGGCATTGAAGTTCTTCATTGTCTGGCCTTATATTTCATTTGTGTGGCCACTATTTCCCCAAAGTTAATGGGCACTCCTTTCATGATGCAGGAAATGAGTATGACAGCCTAAAGGTTCAGTTTTGGTCATTTTTGGAGGGAATAATTCGACTGCAAACAAACTCCAGCTACAACTTGGCCTCAACCTTTAGATCATGCCTTGAGATTTCACCACTCAAGGAGGCCTATAAGGGCTGACCAGTGGCTATGATGGGAGCTATCCAATGGAACTGAATTTCTTTAGTAGCCACTTTTGCTGCATATTCTATTGGTAAATCAATTTCATCCTCCAAAATAGTGCATTTATGGCTGCCGAAGTAATATCTACCTCCAAACCCCAAACCCTTGCACAGAGGAGGCAAGGGAACTCATCAACCTTCCCTTTGTGCTTCATTGCCTCTTTTCATGCCTTGTAGGATGCATAAAATTCTGGCATAAGGTTGGTGTAATAGTCCGGTAGAGGCGCAACAAAAATGTGCCATTGTCTTTCATTAAACTGTGTAGTGATGTTTGGGAAATCATTCCCCAGCCCCACTAGATCAAAGAATTTCTCAGTGGTGATTGCCTCAAATCAAAGATGACATAATCTGCCTTCATGTCAGGCACACAGTAGATGATGGCCTCTCTAGTATTGGTGGGTGTTGCGGTTGTTTTGGCTTTTCCCTTGCCTTTACTCTTGGTCGTGGATGGTTCCTTTCCCTTATCCGCTTGCCTAGATGAAGTCATGATGCTGCAAAAGAAATGTTAGTGCCACACTCTACTAGTTTGTGTTTTTAATAAGATGAAAGTCAAAGAAACAGTTAAACTAAGATAGAAATAAAAAGCTAAGAATTAGATGACAAAAAGTTGAAACATCAAAATCATGTGTTGGAGTATCGACGCTACAATTGTGAAACACTGGTGGAGACCCGCGAATCGCAGCTGAGTCGTAGGTCTGGGCAGACAACTAGGCAAAATGGTACTTTCCCAATGCTACACCGGTGTTTCGCCGGTCTCGACGCATGACACACAGGTGAAACACGGGTGTCGGGAAGTGGCCTGAAGACTCTTACCCATACCTGTGCCTTAGACTACATTTTGCAGGACCTGATTGGCGACTTGTGGGTGAAGCATCATTCAGTATTTTTCACCCTAAACCAGTTAAACAAAAAATATTTCAAGCTTATGCCTTACTCAACTCACCCCCACATTGTGATTTTACCCATTCAAACAGTATAACTGAATAATAAAAAGTTGATGATTTGTCCTTAAGAAAGACGTCAACCTATCTATCATCGGGAAAATCGTGCAATTTAAGTACATGGGGTTCTCAGACTTCAACCCTGACTATTGTATCAAACACAAAACTTCAAATATCATTTCTACCAATATGAATACCTACACCAACATTATGCAATTATCACTACCTCCAATATACCCACAATTATTAAATCAATGTAAGAGCACAAGATGGAAAATGGGGAACATGGATTAAGACAATTTTTAATCTAGCATGCTTAATTTTAGATGATCATTCTCAAACAACAAACATAATAAGAGAAATGAACATACATACTAATTGAGAAGAGATAAAAAAATAATTAGATTGGAACTTTGTGTCTTGATCAATAATGATTAATCCCCAAAGAATAAAAATTCTTTTTCTTAATGAGAGTTTAGAGAGATACGGTGAAATGAAAAGAATGGGAAAGAGGGATTTTATAAGAAGAAGGGAGTGATGTTGATTGGTGGATTGAGAAGGTGGGATAAATGCGAGTTAATGGGGTGATGTTGGAAAGGTGTAATGATTGGTAAGTCAGTTATTGGGAAGGTGAAAAGTTGGAGATGAAGGGTTTTTGGGGATTTAAAAAGGGATTTGATCTATTTGGGAGAAACATGGGTCAGGTTAGTCAACGGGGTTGGTCAATATTTTAAATGAAGTACTTATATGTGCCTACGCTGGACTTACGGCTACCGATGGTGACTGGCGTTTTGCAGTTCCAAGTGTGGGTGACCACTAATTGTGCCTAGTTCACTGCTTTGAGGGTTGCGTTTGACCAGCATTTTGCGGGTTCCCACCCATATTTCTCTAGTGGGTTGCAGATCACACTTCAACTTTCAGGTTTACTAGTTTAAGCCTACGCCAAACCGGCGGTAATCCACTAGCATTTCACAAGTAAGGCGCTGGTTCTCTCCTTTTTCCTCTAACATTCTGGACCCCTCTTATGATTGCGCAAAAACTCACTCTTTAGCACCTGCATTTTGGAGGTCTCGTGCAATGATTGCCCTATTTTTCTTGCACTTGGTTCCTCATCCAATCAACCTACAAAAAAAACAATAAAAACATCAAATCATCAAACAGAAAAACAATTGGATTAACTCCCAAGCAGTGCCTTATTTAACGCCGTGGCACGATGGATACCTCCTCAATTATCAATTCTCCGGAGGTTCATCCTCTGAATCAACTTCATCCTCACCATTTTCATCTTTCTCCTCCTGTTCATCGAGGACTGCTATCACTTTGCATTCATCCAGGGGTGTTGTAGGTTGACACACTTTGAAGGTGACTTCCTCACCTCCCACTCTCAATTTCAGCTCTCCGAGCTCCACATCCACCAATGCTCTACCCATGACTAGAAACGGTCACCCCAAAATGATAAGCACATCGACATCCATATTGTAATCCAACACGATGAAGTCGACTGGAAGGATAAATATTTCTATCCGATCCAAGACATCTTCTAACACCCTCACAGGTTTCTTGATCGATCGATCCACCACTAAAAGCCTCATTGAATAGGGATTGGGGTTACCCAACCCCAATTTCTTGAAAATAATAAGATACATCAAATTTATGCTTGCCCCAAGGACACATAAGGCCTTTTGAGAAATGCACAGCTCGGTGGTGCAAGGGATAGTAAAAGCTCCAGGGTCCTCTCTTTTGGGAGCAAGATTGTTCTCCATCATTGCACTACAATGGTATGTTACTTCCCCTACTCCCGCATCAACAACCTTTTTTTCTTCATCGATTCCTTCATGAACTTTTCACAGCCCGACATTTGGAGAAACGTATCCATCAGAGGTATGTTTATGGATAACTTGCTAAACATCTCAATGAATTTCTGGAATTGATTTGCCTCTTTCTTTTTTTTCTAACCACTGAGGATAAGGAGGCAGAATTCTAGGCTCCCGACCTTGTGCATTTGAGGCCTCCTTGCCTTTTCCCCAGCATCAACATCCTTGGGTGCAATAGCCCCTCCTTCTTTAGCAAGCACTTCTTCATCATTGATAATATTTGGTGCTTTTGGCACTGCATCTTTCACTTCACTTCATGTTTGTGGGTCAACAACATTCTTTGGTCTAACACCCTCATCAACCAAGATCTTCCCGCTTCTTGTGACAATGGAATTACAATGATTGTCCTTCTTGGGATTAGGCATTTTGTCACTAGGAAGTGTACCGTTCATTCGGGGATTCATTTGGAATGACAAGTGATTCATTTAAACTTCCAAGTATTTAATAGAAGCTGAATGTGAACTCACTATTTGGGCGAGGTTAGACACCTCCCCTTTTAGCCCATTTACCCCGCTGTCCATAGACTCGACCTTCTTTAACACTCTAGAGAACATTTCTTCAATATTGGAGTTTCAAGCATCGCTCACCCCGAGTTACATTTGGGGGTTTCAGCGTTAGGAGGGAGAACATATGGGTTCGAGCTTCTATGGTAACGTTCCCCATCATGGTTTGGTTCACCATTTTCCCATCTTTCATTTCTATCAACCCAACCTTAGTTATTGCGGTTTCTCCAACCTTGAATCTCTTCCTATGGATGCCAAGGACCTCGATTGGAACCTTGATATCCATGTCGAGAACCCCCCATTTGACCCGCAATGAATTGATATTCTTTCTCATACCTTGGTGGTGAAGCTTCATCCTCATATTGAATGGTACCTTGAGTCCCCACAGCGTTGACCTTCTTGGACCCAGTTCCCATGACATGCTTTGTCATTAATTTGAGATGAGTTATCATATTTTCTAGTGTCTCATCTCCGTCTTCATCTTTTTTCCTTATTTCCTAATTCACAAGGCTTGAACTAGCACCACTTAAGGGCACTTCAGTGTCCCTAGTATGCCACGCTCGATTTGTTTTGGTCATCCTATCCAAAATAGCCTTGTCTATCCAATAATGTTGATCCATGAGGGACCCCCCAGCTAAGTTATTAGCCACTGACTTTTTAATGGAATGCAAGGATCGATAAAAACTCTAAAGTAGCACTCCATCCGGTAGACCGTGGTTTGGACATAAGGCCACTTTCTTCTTAAACTGAAGCCATGCTTCATGTAAGGGTTCACTCGGGATTTACCTAAAGTTGGTAATGTCATATCTAAACTACAACATCCTCGATGGAGAGAAGAACCTATCTAAGAAAGCTTCCTTTAATTCTTGCCACAAAGTAATACACCTTGGAGGAAGCTTCTCTAGCCACATGGTAGCTTCTCCAGCTAAGGAAAATGGGAAAAGCCTTAGTCTAATTGACTCTTGACTAATATTGGTAATGTTGAAAGGTTGGCATATCTCAAGGAAATTCCGAAGATGTCAATTAGCATCCTCACTCGGTTGTCCTCCAAAGAGTTCTTTCATTTCATGCTGGTCACACGAAACACCACATTCCCCATCATGGCTAGTAGGCGAATGGCACCTGCAACTTCAGGCATCACTGGATCATCATCCTTGTGGTCCATGTGGCTGCCCATAAAACCCTCTTGAGTGTGTTGGCTCATATCAGTCATCCTAAAGAGACACCAAAACAACAACAAATGTAAAAATAAAACTAAAGATGCTCAATTAGTTAAAATCAACAATCAACTAGGGGCTATCTAATCCTATTCCCCGACAACTGCGCCAAAATTAATGACGTCTAAATCCACTTCTCACAAGAAAAAAGTGTAAACGGTCATTGCAATATAATTACCCAAATCGTGATTCAGGGTCGAATCCACAGGGAATAGAGATTTCATAGTACAAAAGTTGTCTATCGAATTGAACTAAGTTGCATCATTTCATTAAAAATGGAAAAGTAAATATTGGGGTTAAAATAATCTCAATAGAATTAAAATTCAATCAATCAACTGCAAGGCAACCAGCTTGAATAAGCAAAGATGAGAAAGAGCTAGAGGTACGCTATAGACGGGGCATCAATTGGATTGGAGTTAACTAGGAAATCAAATCATTACTCACAAGCAAAAATAGTTGTGGACAAGGAAATACTCTATGTTTCTCAACCACTTGAGTGTCTTTTGCCTCGGGTTTTCTCAAACCCCAATGTCCCATACACATCAACCACTATAACTTAGGGCAAGAATTGACTATCTCTAACCTCAACACTTCAATGGGTGTATGAAAATGGGTTTTGGATATCTCTAGCCCAACCCCACAAAATCAAAACCCAAATACCCACCATTATTTTCTCACTCATATTCTATTCCCCTTTTTCAAGCAACAATATAATAAGTAAACACAATCCGTATTTGCAACTATGGATAATTCAATTATAAATTACAAAAAATAAGAGATTTATGCTAAATAACTAAGTCTAAGATTAAAATAGCAACATCCAATCCAATTTAGACCCTATTATGCACACACCCCTAGAAAGATGTTTAGTTATTCATGGATGAAGAAAAAGAGATTATATTAATAAATAAAACCATATCAATCATCATCAAGAGTAAATTTCAAGATAAAGATTGTTCTTCAATGAATGTTTTTACCTTAAAGAGGAAGAAGAAGATGAAGAAATCTCTTTAACTTTTTCTCTCTCTAGAAATTCAAAACAATACAATACTCTAATGGAATGGATTTTTTTGTACTTTACAAGGAATGTACAAAAATAGGTTAAAGTTGCTCCCCTTTTCTTGTATTGGAAGATTTTACCATTTTGAAGACGGCCTCACTTGCGAGCAGGGCAATCTATCACAAATGGGGGTCAGTGACTCATGTGTAGTCTTGTGGTGACATCGGTGGTTCGCAGGTGCTGACCCGCATACTGACGGTGTACCATCCACTTCCACATTGTATTCTCCTGTGTTTGGCCGGCATTTGACCGATGTCATTTGGTGGAACACAGGTTCTCTCCTTCAAGCTTCATGCCTTTGTTCAATTCCTTGGTTTCTCTTTTTAAATTGAATGCCTATAAAAACCTAAGAGAAAGAGCATAAAATCCTCCTAAATGACTTGAAAATAAAGTATAAGCTCATGTTTAAAAGCCTAATGAGTTGATAAATTACCAACTCATCAGTACACACCCTTGAAAGTAGAATAGAAGAACTTTTGGAAGATGATATTGTAGAGAGAAAAAGATAGAGAGAAGTTAGAGCTTTTCTTAGTTCTTCTCCAAGTAGCTAGGGCAAAATCCACCATTGAAGCACATTTTTAAAGCTTGAGTTTTCTATTAAATGATGAATGTTGATGAATTATGTATGGGTATAATCTTCTTATATTCATTCATGAGTAGCTAGTTCTACTGCTAGGGGTGCGTGTTTGATAGGAGCTTAGGATGCAATGGGTGTTGTTTCTTTAGTCTTAGATTCACTTATCTTGCATGAAGTATTGCTTTATTTGAGTTTTAATTGAAATATTTATGGTTGCAAACATAAATTTTGTTTACTTATCTTACTTTTGCTTGAAAAGAGAAGTAGGATTTGGGTGAGAAAGCAATAGTGGGGAATTGAATTTTGAATATGTAGGGTTGGGCTAGAGATAGCCAATACCCATTTTTATAATTCATTCAAGAGTTGAGGCTAGAAATAAGTCAACTCGTCTCCAAGTTAATATGGCTATTTTGTTATGTGACCTTGGGGTTTGAGATAACTTAAGTAAAATGTATCCATGTTGTTGAGAAACATCGGGTGTAACCTTATCCATTATTATTCATGCTTATAATTGGTTCTTTAGACTTATCAATTAATTCCAATCCAATCGACGCCCCATCAATAGCATATCCCTAATTTGATCTCATTGTTTGCTACAATCTACTTGCCTTGTTTTGTTATTTCATTTATATACAGAGTGTTGATCTTTCTTTCCCCCAAAACTTTAATTTACAAGTTACTATACAATGATGCTAGTTAGTTCTGATTGATTTACAACTTTAGTAGTCATCATTACTCATTCCTTGTGGGCTCGACCCCGACTCATAGCTGGGTAAATTATATTGCATATGATCGTGTACACTCTCTCACTTTGAGGAGTGGATTTAGACGTTATCAATTTTGGCATTGTTGTCGGGGAGTGGGCATTGATAGCCTATATTTGTTTGTTGATTTGAACTAGTTAAGCATCTTTTCTTGACTTTACATTAGTTGTTGTTTTGTTGCTTGTTTAGGTTGCACCCCATGAGCTAAGATTCTCAAGTAGGTTATGTGGAAGGCTGTAATACCCTGAAATCTTAAGATCAGACCTTAGGGTTGAAATGGACAAACAAGAAAATCTGCACCAAGTCTTAGAACGAGTCGTCAAATCACCCATCGTTTATGTAACGAGTTGTTAAGTAACTCCGCATTTTGTTTACAACTCGGCAAATCACAAGTCATTTGTAAAGATCAGAATATCCCCTAATGAGTTTGCAAATGACTCATCATTTTCCTAAAGAGCCGTCAAATGACTCATGGTTTGTGGAAATGTTATTTTTTCGAATAGTCATGATGGATTAAGGAAATGACTCATTATTTTCCTAACGAGTCGTTATGTGACCAGTGGTTTGAGTAGTAGTGGAAATTTTCAGTGTACTTCATGGATTAAGAAAATGACTCATCATTTGCGTAAAGAGTTTTCAAACGACTCATCATTTGCCTAATGAGTTGGCGAACGACTCGTCATTTCTGGCAGTATGAGATTTTATGTCGAACCATTAAGGGCATTTTTGTAATTTCTATGATCCTAGGTCCTAAACTATATTTTTTTAAGCTCCGTTATAAGGGTTGTAAGAGTACTAAACCTATCCTAAGCCTCACCATTCCATGCATGCAAGTTTAAAGTTCTTCCTTGAAGATCAAGCTTGAGGAATTCTCCAATCTTCTCCAATTCCCTTTGGGCTTTCGAAGAGGAGTGTAAATCAGATTTACCCAGGAATGTAGGGTTGTGAATGAGAGTTCCTCTTCACTCTCATGCCCCAATTCCCCCCTAGGTTTAAGAATTTAAGTATTAAAGTGATTTGATGATCTCATGGAGTTTTAACCAAAATCCATGGAATTCTCTTTGATTTTATTATGGGTCAATTTCCTTGATGTTTTAGATGATATTGTAAGACTTATGGGTACATTTTATGCACAAATTGATTACAAATTTTATGTTTTCAAATCTAGATCAAACTATTCCCAATTACACAAGGTTTCATTAAAAGTCAAGTTATGATTCTATTATAAAATTTGATCTTACTAAGCCTAAATTATGATTTATGATTCATGTTAGAATTTCTCTTAAAGTACTCTCCATGATTTATGAATATCAAGTATATGAATTTTTTTACAAGTATGCATGGTTTTCATGATTGATGGATTTATGACTTTTCGCCAACTCATGGGCCCTTGTTCATGGCTAAGCATGTATTTCAAATGGGGATTAATGATGTTATTATTTATTTGGCCATGAACTACATGAATAAATTCACGGTTACTATACGAGCCCTCATGTGAACATTTTTGGGAGTAGTTTCTAGCACAAAGTAGACCTGGTGTTCAAAGGAAAGCCCCGTAGACTTAGAACTACGTGCCACCTTAGGTATATACATTTAATATTGGATCCTTGTGATATCACTATACTGCACGTCCCTTTCCTGGCAAGCCTAGGACGGCTCTACCCACTTGAGTGAGATTGTTGGAGCATCATGTAAGCTTTATTATGATGGTGTCGGTTATGAAGATTCCTCCCATTGTTCCTCATGATTTATGTTTTGTCGTGTTATGTTACTTTGGCTCAAGATATGTTTTTATAAAGTTTCTCTTACAACTATTGTTACGAATGAATTATGAATGATTTGAAAACCTTGAGCCCTCATGTTTATATTATGATATTTACTTCACGTTCATGTTGTCCTATTCTTATGAACTCTTATGTATTTTTAACTATCTGTTTTACTTACCTTGCATACTCGGTACAATGCAAGTACTGACCACATACTTTATGTTGTATCGTCTTATGATACAGGTCCGAGGGATCATTCTCAGCCGCATAACTAGTCTTACTTTTCCCTTAGGCCTATCTAGCCAGTGTTTGTGAGTCCTCATCCTTCAAGGACATTCATTTATCCATCGTTATGTGCTTTCAGTTACAGACTTTGTCGAGCTAGTTGGGGATATTGTCCCATTAGCTCATCAGTTATGTTAGAGGCTTTTTAGACATTATGTAGAAACCAACTTTTCATTGTCGACTCTATTTTAGATTGATATGTATGCAGACTTCCACTTAATCATGTTTTATTATATCAGTATTTGCTTACGATATGCTCTTAGTTGTTATGTTCATGCCATGGGTGGACTTGGAGACTCTCGGGGTTCCTTGTCCCATGTCTCTATCTGGGCCTATGTTCAGGTCATGACAACGGCCACATGGACCATGATGATGATGAGTCTATATTGCCCGACATAGCTGGTGCTATTCGCCTACCTCCTATGATAGGGAATATCGTCTTCCATGTGACGAGCACCATGCTACACTTGTTGCAAATGAAGGGATTATTCGTAGGGCAGACAAGTGAGGATGCTAATAGACATCTCCAAAATTTTCTTAAAATATGCCAACCTTTTAATATTACCAACATCAGCCAAGAGTCAATTCAGCTGAGGCTTTTCCATTCCCATTAATAGGGAAAGCCACTATTTAGTTAGAAGAATTGCCCTGCCCCCCTCCCCCCGGGTCAATCACTTCATGGCAGGAGTTAACAGAGGCCTTTTTGGATATATTCTTCCCTCCTTCAAGGATGCTTCAATTGAGGGACAATATTACCAACTTTAGACAACTTCTAGGAGAGCCACTACATGAGGTTTGGCTCCGTTTCAAAAAGAAGGTTGCAATATGCCCCAACCATGGTTTGTCAGATGGAGTCTTACTTCAAAACTTCTACCGTTCCCTAGACTCTTTCAATAAGTCAGTGGCCAACAACCTTTCTAATGGGTCCATTATGGACCACACATATGAAATGTCCAAAGCTCTTCTTGATCGTATGACCAAAACAAATAGAGCATGGCATACTATAGACATCACGGTGTCCCCAGTTGGTGTCGTTTCCAACCTTGTAACCATTGAAATGAGAAGGTGTGAGGAGGAAAGAGACGAAACCTCGGAAAAGATTATGACCCACCTTGAGGTAATGACTAAACATGTTATGGGGAAGGAGCCAAGAGTGTGAATGTTGTAGGGACATAAGGGCATGGTCAATACATGGGAGATGTTTCACCTCTTACATATGATGAGGAATGCCAATACATGGAGGTTCAAATGGTGGGTTCTTGTCAAGGATACAAAGGTGCCAACCAAGGTTCTTGGTGCCCTCATGATGAGAATCAAGTTTGGAGAGGTCATGAAAATCAAGGTTGGAATGATAGCAATAATAGATAAGGAACCGAGAGAAAAATAATGAGGGGTATCATAGAAGTTCAAATCCATACATACCTCCTCCCAAAGTAGATGTGGCCCAAATAAAACTAGGGTTAAGCGATGTTGGTAATTAAAAAATCAAGGAGATGCTGTCTAGGGTGTTGAAAAGAGTATCCATCGATAGTGGAGTAAAGGAATTAAAAGGGGAGGTGTCTAACCTTGCCCAAACTGTGAGCTCTCATTCAGCCTCCATCAAGCATTTAGAGGGTCAAGTGACTCATCTCTCAACCCAAATGAACCCTCGAATGAAGGGAAACCTTCCGAGTGACACTATGCAAAATTCAAAGAAGGATAATTATTGCATGGCTATTGTCACGTGGAGTAATAAAGTTGTAGTTGATGTGGGTGTTAAGGCTAAGAAAGTTGTTGATCCTAAATCGAGTGATGAAGTGAGTGATAAGGTGCCAAGAGCACCTAGAGGAGGAAGGAGTGGATGCTTCTCCTGAGAATGATGTTGTTGATAAAGAGGGAGAGGAGACCCTCAATACAAAAGGCCAAGAGCCTATAATTCCACCCCCTTAACCTCAACAATAGGCTAAAAAGAAGGAGGACAACCAATTTCAAAAATTTATTGACATGTTCAGTAAGTTGTCCATAAATATACCGCTTGTGGATGCATGGCTATGCCAAATTCATGAAAGAGCTACGAAAAAGAAGTAAGATAGTGGATACGAGCACAATGGAGGTGTCACACCATCGTAGTGTCATGATGACCAGGAATCTGGATCCTAAAAGAGAGGATCCAAGTGCATTCACCATTCCATGCACTATTGGAGTATGCTTGTTAAACAAAGTGCTATGTGATCTTGGAGTGAGCATCAACCTAATGCCTCTCGTGATATTCAAAAAGTTAGGTTTGTGGAGTCCCAAGCCTACAACAATGAGGTTGTTAAAATAGTTGATTGCTATATAAGGAGCCTCGTAGGAGTTCTTGAAGATGTGTTGGTTTGAGTTGATAAATTTATCCTTCCAACCGACTTTGTCGTGCTGGATTGCGATATGGATGTTGAGGTGCCCATAATCTTGGGGAAACCACTGTTCCCTACTCAGAAAGAATTGGTTGATGTAGATATAGGGGAGTTGAAGTTTAGAGTTAGTGACGAGGATGTCACATTTAATATTTTCCAACCAATGCAACCCCCTGATGAGTGTAAGGTGAATACGGTCCTTAAGGAAGAAGATGAGCAAGGGAATGAATATGACGAGGGAGTTTATGCATAGAATAACTCTATGGATAATTGATGAGTGGGTGGATGGCCCTGTTGTTCCACGACGTTAAATAAGGCGATTCGTGGAAGGAAACCCAAGTGGTTTGAATTCAGTTGCATTTGATGTTTTCGTTGTTTTTGTTTTGTAGGATGGATTTGATGGAAAACCAAGTGGAAGAAAATAGGGGATGAGCCCTGTGAAATACCTATTAAATGCAGGTACAAAAGCGCAAAAAATAGCCCAGGAATAACCTGGAACTAGAGAGTATGAGAAAAATGAAGGATTCCTGCGCCTCACCTACGAAATGCAAGTGTCAACCCGCGGAACGCAGGTCCTACACAGAGCCAAACCAGAATACTTGGCAAAATTTGAAAAAATGGATGTAACTTGCAAAACGCAACAGTAGACTCGTGAAATTCAGGTATGGCACAAGACAGAGGCGTGCACTAGGCAAGAATGAGGCAACCTACGCTTGAAACTGCGGTTCGCTGGTGTCTACCTACGGACGTAGGTCTAGCACAGGTATGAAGTGAATTTAAAATTTTTGATTAGCCTATTGACCGAACCCAACCCGTGTACGACCCAAGTCTTTTAAACTCCTCCCCACTTCCCAAAACCCCCATTTTCTTCACCATTTTCCATTTCGATAATTCCTCAACCAACCACTTCAACTTCCCCCATTAGACCCATTTACTCCCACCTTTAAACCCACCGATCCATTCATCTTCCCGCCATCTATAATTCCATCCACCTTCACCATTTTCTACCATCACTCACAACTCTTTCACTAAACACAAGAAAGAAAAACTTTGGGTTGGCCATTGTGAAGACAATAAATTTTCAAGTTTCACATTTCATTTCTCTTCTCACCCATTTGCTATGTGTTTCTTTTCATCTCTATTCTTTAAAATTCTTAATGATTGTAGTATAATAGAAAGCATTCCAGTATTCCAATTCTTCTTAACCCATGTTTCTCCCACTCCCCATTAAGCATCTTTATGCTCATGGGCAAATTGCTTGTTATGGGTATTGTATGAAGTTCACAATTGTAAAAAAATCATGTGGGTAGAGATTCTTATTCATAATTTTAGATCTATTACATGTTCTTGTATGTATTGAAATATTAGGTTGGGGTGAAATATGAGTAAACCATATGCTTGGAATGTATGATTTTTCCCAATGATAGATAGGGTGACGTCTTTCTAAAGGAAAAATCATCATTCTTTATGTTATGCGTTATGATGGATGAAAATGTAATATTATGAATGAGTTGGGCGAATTGTGAATTTGATTTGATAAATTTGGGTTGGTTTGGGCACTTGACTTTTTCGATGATAGACGGGGTAACGTCCATCTTAAGGGAAGGCGTTGAGTAGTCTCAGTGGTCTTTATGGGTGTCCAAATTGTTGATAGATCTTTTGGGGAAGACTGAGTACCCATTAGATGTGAGATGCACATACTTGTATGAAGATGGTAGTGCACAACATGAAAATTCAAAGTAGTCACTTTCTTGGAACTACAGTTCAAGAATGTTCATTTCTGAAATGCAGGTCGTAACGCATGAACGAGGTTGAAATTCAGATTTACTATTACCCATCTACATTACACCTACGAACCGCGGATCACTTCCTGAGAGGCGCAAGTGTGACGCAGGTGACTGCTTACCTCTGAAGTTTCTGTTGCAGACCTGTGATGCACCTGCAAAGAGAGGGTCTCAACCTGCGATGCACAGGTGCTTCTTGGGCTTAACTATTGGTGCTTTATTTTGTTTAACATCAAATCTTTTTCTTTTTCTTTCTTATCTTAGCATAGTAGTTTCCTTTTACTTTCCATATAGGAAAACAAAAAAGAGTTGGGTTTATTTGTGGAACTAACATTGTCTTGCAGGACCATGACTTCTTCTAGGAAACAAAACAAAGGGAAAGCCCCTTCCTCATCCATAAAACAAGGGGAAGGGCAAGGAAAAGGCAACCCCAGCCCCTCCTAATAGCAGAGATGCTATCATCCTCTGTATGTTGGACATGAAGGATTATTACCTCACATACAAAAATAGGCCACTCACTCTGGAAAAGCACTTTGATTTTGCAAAATTGGGGGACGACTTCCCCAAAATCAACACACAATTCAATGAGAGGCATTGGCACACTTTCATAGAAACACTATCAAATTACTTCTCTAATTTAGTGTCAGAGTTCTATGCCTTATATCAAGAGAGGAAAGACTCCATGAAGCACAAAGAAAAGGTAGAAAAGTTACCCTACCTCCCATCAACCATGGTCTGTGGAGTGGAGGTGGCCATCACTCAGGATACCATCAATGCTATCTATTAGGGGGACGAAATTGACTTTGGGACCGAGTTTGCAGTTAGGGTGGTTGACAAGGAGAATCAATTTGGCTGGGTGGGTCGCATCATTTCCAATGTTCACCTAGTCTAGGCCATCATGAGAGGCAAAATAGCAAGGCAAGACCTCAAATTTGAGGTCAAACTGCGTCTAGAGTTTGTGAGTTTTCATCTCATGCCTTCCAAGAACGATCAAAGGATGCACCTTGAGACTACCATACTAATTGCTTACATCATATCTATGATATCAATAAACTTCGAGGAAGTGGTCTCCACTCAGATGAAGAGAAGAGCTCTCCATCAAGGCCTCTCCATGCCCTACGCGATGCTCATCAGCCAATTATGCAAGAGAGCAGGGGTTCTTTTATTTTCAAATGAAATCCCATCTCTGCTACTAGCGTGGTTGGCGTAGATAAGAAGAGGGACACTGATTCTCCCAAAAGAAAGAGAAAGAGGTTGCAAGCTTGGGATGCACCCGAGGGCTCAACCCCTCATGACATATATGAGACCTTCATAGTTCCCAACCTCAATGAGCCAAACCACAAGATATCGGGGCATGTTTTTGGAGAGGAACCACTCCATGGGCCTTCACCTCCTCCTTCATCCTCTAGACCAAGTGGGATCCAAAAGCTAGTAGAAATTACACGATCTCATGAAAACCAACTCCAAAGGTTGGCTCAAGACCTGCCAACCCTCATCCAAAGTTCAATGAAAAAGGATATGAGGGATGTGTTTGAGAGCTTGAACAAGTTGTGCTCCCAACTATATATGGTTGAGAGAGCGGTCTCATCTCTCTGACCTGATGTGAGAGCTATATAATAGGACACCTGTGGACGACCACGACATGAGCTTCCTTGACAAAGCCATGGCTGCCCCACCTACTACCCAAGGACCCATTGATGACCTGTTTACAGGTTTAGATGAGGAAAATGTGGCTGAGCACGGGGGTGATGGTGGTGAAAACAAAGAGGCAGATGATAATGCCGAAGAGTAGCCAATTCAGAGAGTTCTTACCCATCCTTGTTCTTACTTTGTACATTGTGGACAATGTAAATTCTTAGTTGGGGGTGTGATGTGTTCTCTCTTTGGTTCTTTGGTTGGCTACTATCACATGCTTCCCTTGTGGGTCTCGATTTATTATTTTGTTGATGTGTTTGAGTAGCCTAGTTGAATGAATGAATTTGTGGGGCTTGTGTTGAAATGAAAATTTTGTGTTGATAATGTGAGTTGCCATTGATGGGTCTATTTTACTTTGCCAAATATCATGGCTCGTGTTTTATAATCTTATTTATTTATAGTAGATATCAAATAAACTCCAAGAATTTTATTTATACCACAAATATTTCCCAAGGAGAAAATTTTTTCATTCTTTTCTTTTGTTGTCGAACCGGGTGGCATATCCCTATGATAGATTGAGACGCAACATTCTTAAGGGAAAATTCCAAGTATAGGGTCTTTTTGAGTCTTTTGTAGCACTTGTTTTAAGAGGTACCACCAAAAAACTTTTTATTTGGAATTGCAAATGAGTTTTAAGAAAAAGGGGCACTTGACATTGAAATTGAGAACTCTCTTGTTATGGGTTACATATTTCTTGATTGGCTTTTTGATTGACACACTAGATTGTCTAAAGTCATACTCTTGATGTGATCTTGAAAATTTGCAAATTTCTTGGATTGTGATGCCTTGTATGGTGAGGTCTTTAGCTTAATTCTCCTGTGTGCATAATTTTCTAGAACTTTCCCTAAGTGTGACTTAAGGAAAAATTCTAGATATGGCTGCACTTAGAACATGATCTTCGACTTTCTTTGAGCAACCATTTCACTGAAATGACCTCTTTGAACATCAATCTTTTCTAGCCAATAATTGAGCCATTGACCCTTTTCTTTGGAGAGTGCAACAAGCCTATTACCCTTTTGTAGTCCCTCTCTATGCACCTATCCTCCCTAATTGCTAGTGAATGAAAGAATAAAAAAATGGGGCTTGAATCCCAAGAGTTGGGGAGAGATAAGGAAATGATGCGACATGAGGCAAAATCCTGAGTTTGGGGGTTTACAAAATAAGAAAAATATGTGAGCTTTGATGTGAGGTAGCACTGGATTGTGAATGAAATGAGTGAAAAAGGTTGGTTAAAGCCTCATATCATAAGAAGAAAAAGAATAGTTGAAAGGTGCTATCTCTTTCTTAGACGAGGCTAATTATGGACTCCAATGTGTTATAAGGGTGGTTCTTCTATTAAAAAATGAAGTGGATGAACAAAGATAGATAAGATGGAGTGATCATAATGATGAAGAAGGATGTTTGCATTTGATCACAAAAGGCTTTAGGGAAGTTCTAGTCACTAGAACTAAAAATTCATCCTACCTTTATCTCGAGCCTTGATTATGACCCTCAAGACCTTAGTGATTCTTATTGTAGAAACTCTATATTAGTGGCGAGTTACACGAGGAGAAAGCCTATGGGTCAATTTGGATGCACTTAAATTTCTTTATGAGAGTGGGCATATTTTCTTTATTCTATAATCCCTATTTGTGTGAAATACATGAAACTAAATGGGATTCTCTCTTTGTGTGAGTGGCATCACTTCCTTGGGGTATATGCTAATGTGTGTTTCCAATTGAGAAGTGTCAATGGGACAAGTGTGCTGTGAACTTGAAGGAAAACCTTGAATGTGGATTGTCAATGACTTGAGATTCTATTTTATCTTGTTTTGATTAGCTATGGCCCTTGTTTTGAATGAAAGGAATATTTGTGAAATATGCCAATTGTTTATAGTCACCTCTTAAAGTATGTGCAACATGTTTGAATCTTTTCTTTATATTGAGTCGGTGTGTGATTTTGGGGTTGTCCTAAGTTCTAGTGGTCCTTTGTGTGCAACTCTTGTGTTATGATGTGCTTAATTCAATTTCTTAGTTGTGAGAAAATGCCTTGCTTGAGTACAAGCAATGGTTCAAGTTTGGAGGTTTGATGAGTTGGTAATTTACCAACTCATTAGATGTTTAAGAATAAGATTTTTCTTTGTTTTTGGATCAATTAGAAAGGTTTTATGCCTTTTCTCTTTGATTTTGAAGGTATTGAACTTGAAAAAAGAAAGCAAAGAAATCAAACAAAAAGCAAAGTTACTGGAAGTAGAAGACCTTGCGTGCCACACTTGGGCATCTGCGAAACGTAGGTGCCACGCAGAGGAGCACTGGACGACAACTGAAAAAGCCCTGTGAGGTGCAGGTTGGCACCTGTGATATAGAAGGGATCCAAGCCAAACTGATAGAACCTGTGGATGACCTGCAATTGAAGATTTGCAGGTGCCGTGCAAGTGACTCCACACTGACAAGGGTAAAAATGTCCAAGTCTGGCACAAAGGTACTTTGGATGCTTCTAAGGGCAAAAATATGAATCCATGCACAAGGAGAAGTAGTGTAATTTCCCTAATTTATACACGCCCTTGAAAGTGGAATAGAAGAACCTTTTGGAATATAATATTGTAGAGAGAGAAAGATAGAGATAAGTTAGAGCTTTTCTTTCTTCTTCTCCAAGTAGCTAGGGAAAAACCCACCATTGAAGCACATTTTGAAATCTTGAGTATTCTGTTCAATGATGAATGTTGATGAATTATTTATGGGTATAATCTTCTTATCTTCATTCATGAGTAGCTAATTCTATTTCTCGAGATGTGTGTTTGATAGGGTCTAAAAATGGGTTGGATGTTGTTGTTTTAGTCTTAGATTCATTTTTCTTGCATGAATCTATTGCTTTCTCCGAGTTTTAATTGAAATATTTATGATTGCAAACATAAATTATATTTACTTATCTTACTTTTTCTTGAAAAGAGATGTAGGATTTGGGTGAGAAAGAAATAGTGGGGAATTGAATTTTGAATGTGTGGGGTTGGGCTAGAGATAACTAACACCAATTTTCATAATTCATTTAAGAGTTGAGGCTAGATATAGCTCAACTCTTCTCCAAGTTAATATGGATATTTTGTTATGTTACTTTAGGGTTTGATAGAACTCAAGTAAAATGCACCCAAGTGGTTGATGTTTAGGTGTATCCTTGTCCATGACTATTCATGCTTATAATTGGTTCCTTAACTTATCAACTAATTACAATCCAATCGACGACCCGTCAATAGCACATCCCTCGTTTTCTCTCATTGTTTGCTACAATCTACCTGCCATGTTTTTTTATTTCTTTTATAGACATAATATTGATCTTTCTTTCCCCAAAAATTTACTTTATAAGTTACTATACAATGATGCTAGTTAGTTCTGATTGATTTACAGCCTTAGTAGCAATCATTACTAATTCCCTGTGGGTTAGACCCTAATTCATAGTTGGGTAAATTATATTGCATATGACCATGTACACTCTCTCACTTTGAGGAGTGGATTTGGACTTTATCACTCACCTACCTTAAACCATTCAATAGGTGACCTACATCTCCTCCCATAAAGAGCATCAAACAAAGCCATCTGGATGATGGAGTGGTAACTATTGTTATATGCAAACTCAATGAGAGGAAAGTGGTCATACCAACTACCTTTGAAATCAATCACACTAGCTCTCAATATGTGCTCAAGTGTCTGAATAGCCTACTCAACCTGACCATCTCTCTACGGGTGAAAAGTTGTGCTAAGCTTGACCTGAGTACCAAAACCTTTCTAAATAACTTCCAAAACTGAGAAGTGAACTGAGTACCCCTATCTTGGATAATAGACAATAGAAATCCATACAACTGGACTAATTATGGAATGTAGAGCCTAGAATAATCCTCGACTAAATCTGTTGTCTTGACTAGTAAGAAATGCACTGACATGGTCATCAAATCTACAATCACCCATATAGAATCATGTTTTGGGGTGTGCATGAGGAAACCCTATAATGAAGTCAATATTTATCTCCTCCCACTTTCAAGTAGGAATACTGATATCTTGTAGCATACCTCCTGGCCTCTAATACTCAACCTTCACCAGCTGGAGTTTAGATACTTAGCCAAAAACTCTACAATGTCCTTCTTGATGTCATTCCACTAATAGACTTCCCGTAGATCATGGTACATCTTGGTGGAACCTGGATAGATAGAATATTGAGAGCTATAAGACTCTCTTTCGCAAGTCATGCACCTCTAGAACACATAGTCGGCCCTAATATTGGAGTACACCATCTCCCCCTTGGGAGAAAACCTACACTTTTTGATTACAGACTACTTCCTTTAATTTGACCAATATAGGATCCTCATCTGCCTTGCCTTAACCACTATTACCAATGAAGACTCTGCACCATTCTGCAAGATAAAACCACCATCTAGTGAATAAGGCAAACCCACAAGCGTGCAAGCCAACGTACATCCTTACCAAATCTTTCCTCCTATCCTTAACATGGGACACACTCTCAATGGACTACCTACTAAGAGAATCCGCCACTACATTGGCCTTACCCAAACGGTAAAGGACACTCATGTCATAGTGTTTGAGAAGCTCAAGCCATATCCTTTTCCACAAACTCAAGTCCTTCTGGGTAAACACATACCGAAGGCTCTTGTGATCCGTGAACATATCTACATGCACCCCATACAGATAGTTCCACCAAATCTTCAAGGCAAACACCACTGTTGCTAACTTAAGGTCGTATGTTGGGTACTTCTTCTCATGAGTTTTAAGTTGTCTCAAGGCATAAGAGATGACCTTCCCATGATGCATCAATACACACCCAAGGCCAATCCTAAAGGCATCACAGTGTACCACAAATCCATCCGTGCCTTCG
This sequence comes from Datura stramonium, assembly GCA_018107945.1. Taxonomy (NCBI): domain Eukaryota; kingdom Viridiplantae; phylum Streptophyta; class Magnoliopsida; order Solanales; family Solanaceae; genus Datura; species Datura stramonium. The sequence continues at coordinate 70,609 of JACEIK010003403.1, read as the reverse complement.
GTAGGGTCAATACTGTAGCTGACATGTGTTGAGTCTTTAGATCCTGAAAACTCTTCTCACAAGCATCGGACCATTGAAATTTAAACTTCTTCTGGGAAACTTGGTCAAAGGTGTCGCAATGTATGAAAATCCCTCAACGAACTTGTCACGACATGAACGGAATCTCGAATCACAAAACGGGACAAGGAGCCCCGAGAGACTCCAAGTCAACCCATGGCATAAACATACATCTAACTCGATCAACAAAGTAGAAGAACCAAAAAGATAATCATAGAGGAAGTCTAGATTAAACATAACATCAGAATACACAATTTGAAGTTGAATACAACCATATGTCTAATAAGCCTCTAAACATGACGAGTTGATAGGACAAGACCCCAACTAACTCAACAAACTAAAACTTAAAATACATAAGAAAATCCGAATAGTCTACTCCTCGAGAGATGAGGACTAACCAACAACATACGATGTTGTCTCAGAATACTGACTATGATCGAGCCTGAGCTTGAGAGTCATATCTTGTATCATGAAATGATACAACATAGAGTATGCGGTCAGTACGTGGAATGTACCGAGTATGCAGGGTAAGTAAAAATGCTTAAGTAAGTAAAATCATTTAAAGTCAATGCATTATGTAAAACATGAACATTAAGAATCTGAGAGTAGGGATTGCATGTATTCTTTTTGAAATCATGATCTCATCATAACATAACATATGTCATAATTGAATCAATTGACTCAAAGATGAAATCTGATGTTATAAGTAAAATTGAACATTGAGTCAAACCTGCTTTAGAAAATATATAGATATAGAAATCTCTTGAATGATAAATATGCACAACTGACATCATGGGGAACAATAGGAGACTCGTATTTTACTCGACATACCATGATAGAGCTTACGTGGTCCCAACTATCACACCCAAGTGGGTAGAGTCGTCAAAAGCCTTGCCAAGGCTAGGGACGATACCATGATATGGATATCAAGCTCATAGGCCAATAGGGTCGGGGATAGCTCACAAGGGAGGTCCCGAAGTAACATATATAAGTATAAACCTACGTCGACATATAGTTATAAG
>JACEIK010003403.1:36598-50896 GCA_018107945.1 Datura stramonium | reverse complement strand
TAATTACCCACCTCTCAAGATTTTTTACACTAATTAAACTTAGAAGATGACCTAGCATGTCCCTATTTAGTTAGTATATCATCTACACCACACCTCTAGTCTTTCACATTCTTGTTGACAACCTTGCTAATTTTTCTATTTTATTCAACCAAATTACCAAACATAATTCACTACAAGTTCCAATTCCCCCAATTTATTTGTTTTTATGTTAACTCTATGTGCTAACTTCAATTTCTCAACCGACACTTGTAATTATCATTCACTAGTCCTTGTGGGATTTGACCCTGACACCCATCGGGTTACTTGTTTTGATACTTCCGACATGTATATTCTTTGCATGAAGGATATAAATTGGACGTTATAAAAAATGGTCTGATGAGTTGTCAATTTACCAACTCATTAGGCTCTTAAGCTTGAGTTTTTACTTATTTTTTGAGTTGATTATATGAATTTTGTGCCCTTTTTGCCTTTGTTGTGTGAAAATGCCTAAATGTGTAGAAAAGAGAAAAAATGAAGCAAAAATAAGTAAGTGAGAACAACTCGACGGTCCACCGATGAAAATTGGTGAAACGCCGGTCAAAAGCCGATTATCACTGCCTCTGAGGAAAAATGCCACCGGTGAACCACAAGTTTCAAACGGTAGCTCGCCGGTCCAATCACCGAAGGACACTCGATTTTATGGAATGAAAACAAAGACCTGACGACTCACGGGTTGAGATCGGCTAAATGCTTGATGAACCGTCGATGATCACAGGAGTTTAGTGATGGCTTAGATAAGATACCCGATGGTTCACGGATTTAAACTGGCGAATCGCTGGTGTATCCACCAATTCCAGAATTATGCTCAGGATAAAATTGTCCAGCACAATAAAAGAGATAGAAGATGCCCTATTTTCCTGAGTATAAATACTAGAGAAAGTATTGTGTATTAGAGCATATAAAGAGCAGAGCATACCACTGTCACGCCCCACCTTGGGAGGCATGACTGGCACCTAGCGCCACCCTAGAATCTGACTGACTGGCTAGGCTTATGCACGTCTGGTGCATGTCTACAACTCAATTCAAGAAAACAACGAGCTATATCTCAGCTGTAAATACAGCCTCCGGCTGACAAGGCCATATAGCCACCTGTAAGCAAAAACAACTAACCAATAACAAGAAATAAAAGGGAATCCTATGCGGGCCGACAAGACCACCATGCTGTCTAGTTATAACTGAAATGAAAATCAGGAAACTATAACTATAGTATAGTTGACAAGGCCACTATCTAACAGCTAAACAAGGCCTCACACGACCATCACATGACATAAAACATATATATAGGCCCCACACGACCAACAACAAACTAACCATAGGGAATCTGTAAATCTACAAGCCTCTAGGAGTGGAATAATGATCGAGACAGGGCTCTAACCTACCCGTTCTTTACAATCAAAACAGCAAACCTTTTAACTAATTAGCTCCGAAGGAAGGGAGCAAACTATACTGCTGACTCGGGTTGAAAGCTAAGGTTGTCCTGATCCGCATCTATCCGCACTTGCAGACAAGTAATGTAGCGCCCCAAGGATGGACATCAGTTCAATATATACCGAATATGTAAGGCAGTAACGGAAAATAACTTAATAAACTTGAAATGAAACTAAAAGTAACTGAGTAGAAGGGATAGGATATAACCTGAATAACTTAACTTCCTGCTATCTAACCTATCAATAAATAGTGCAAACAAGAACCTTACCTGGCCCCCATAAGTCGAAAGGTGCAAATAGCACAAAATAACCCACTCGAGGCCCCTATAAGCCCTGACGAGCACACCTCAATCTATATACCCCTAACAACATCAAAATGAGTCAACTAGTACCTATAGCCAACCTACCGGTCCCCTGGGTCTACAACTGAGCCCACTCGGCTCCTGAACTGTAGTTGTGTCTGTATCCAGTGGACTCCTGATAACTGCACCCCGAGCACCGGGCCCGACGAGGGTATGATGCCAATACGATATAGAATTGGTAGTCAAGCCATGGAATTGAATGTATAAGGCCCTTGGGTCTCATCACGTCCCTTGAGATGGAATTTCACTCCTTGGAGCGACGTCATATAGCCCCTGGCAGGCAATGACACAGCTAGTAACTATGGGGTTGGTCATGGAAGGCTATACAGCGCAAAGTCAATCCCAAACAAAACATAGAGTATTGGTCTTAGCTAATAGCAATAGATAATCACAATAACAATACTTCTGTCTCTTTTACTAGGATTCAAACTGTAGTACAATGCTATAGAAACTAACTTGCCGAAAGAATTCACCTTAACATACCTCAATTTTCGTTTCCCGAGTAACCGACGAGTTTGAGCTTGTATTCGTCAGCTCTTTTCAATTATAACCATAATACTGGAGAAAGAGACTAATTTCAATACCAAATTCTGCTTAAACTGATAACTTTTGATACTAATAACAATAATACTTCAACTTTGCAAAATACGGTCGAAAACCTATAATTTCCTGAGAGTTCAAAAGGGAGAAATGCTTACTTGATGCCTGCGACTGTGTAGGAATCAATTAGGAGAAATTCTGGAAACTTCTACTCGGCGAAGTTCTAATCTGATGGGCATATTTCTAGAAAATAACTCCATAGTAATGTTCCCTTCACGCTTAGAACTTGATACCAGAAGTTAATTTGAATTTGGATGGCATTTGGCAGCATAATCGGATGAAAAACTATCGAAACCCTCGAGTTATACTCTCTCTGGCTGAAGGAAAATGTTGATAAATGATTTGAAATGAAAGGAGGGACTTTATATATATTAAGGGCAGTGTCCTGGGAGGCACTTCGCGTCGGCCATCGCGGAAACCCTAGTTCCATGCCGCGCCTCTCAAAGGCGCTAGCAGTCCTGGCGCGCCGTGCTGGCCCTGCACGCACAGGTTCCATCCGACCCCACTCCCAATGCTTTTCCACACGCATCGTATTCTCTTTATTCATCACAAATCCATGTATACGCTTGCTAATCGTTAACATTTACGGGGTGTAACATCCTCCCCCCCTAGGAGCATTCGTCCTCCAATGTCATTCTCAGGCTTAAAGGAGTTAACTCTTTTAACCAAGATTTAGAAAAATTTTGGCAGAGTCTCCTCTGTAATATGGACTATCCGGAAACCTGAACGCAGAAAAGTCCAACATAGGCACCTCGCAGGACGCTGTACAACCATTACACAATAAAAAAGGGCAGTCACGAACATAACAGATGGAATAAAAAGTAAAATAATAACGGAACGACAACTTACCTTAATTGCATAATCTAGATAAATTATGGAACAAGTGAGGATATCTAGATTTCATATCATCCTCAGCTTCCCAGATCATTTCTTCTTTATTCCTATTCCTCCATAATACTTTAATAGAGGCAACATCTTTTGTTCTCAACCTACGAACCTACCGATCTAATATGGCCACTGGAACCTCTTCGTAGGCTAACTCCTCAGTAACCTAGACGTCCTCAACTGGCAGGACTCGGGACAGATCCCCTATACATTTTTGCAGCATTGACACGTGAAAGACCGGGTGAACCTATTCTAACTCTGGGGGTAAGTCTAACTCATAAACCACTTGGCCTATTCTCCAGAGTATCTGATATGGCCCAATAAACCTAGGGCTAAGCTTGCCCTTTTTACCAAACCTCATTACGCCCTTCATTGGAGAAACTTTCAGAAACATCCAGTCACCAAGATTGAATTCCAGGTCTCTACACCGCACGTCAGAGTAGAATTTCTGGCGACTCTGAGTTGTCAGCAAGTGCTCTCTGATAATCTTTAATTTCTTCTTTGATTGGTGGATCATGTCAGGTCCTACTAATTCTGACTCCCTTACTTCAAACCACCCAATAGGAGATCTGCATTTCTGCCCATATAAGGCCTCATAAGGCGCCATCTAGATTGTCGAATGATAACTATTATTGTAAGAAAATTCAATAAGGAGTAAATGCTTATCCCTACTACCCCTGAAGTCTAACACATATGCCTGCAATATATCCTTAAGAGTCTGAATTGTACATTCTGTCCGCCCATCTATTTGAGGATGGAAGGTTGTACTCAGATTAACCCATGTTCCCAAGCCTTTTTGAAACGGCTGCCAGAATCTAGCTATGAATTTTTTCCCCTATCAGAAATGATAGAAGTTGGGACACCATGTAATAAAACTATCTCTCTAATATACAATTCAACATAGTCCCTGGTTGACAAAGTGGTCTTGACTGGCAGGAAATGAGCTAATTTCGTTAATTTGTCAACAATCACCCATATAGAATAGAATCTGCACCTGGTACAGGGTAATGCTATCACAAAATCCATGTTGATCATTTTCCTTTTCCACATAGGTACCGCTAACTCTTGGATCAATCCGCCGGGTTTTTAATGTATTGCTTTTACTTGCTGACAGTTAGGGCATTGTGCTACAAATTCTGCTACACCCTTTTTCATTCCCAGCCACCAGTATATCTCTTTTATTTCATGATATATCTTTTTTGAACCTAGATGAAGAGAATAATGGGAATAATGTACCTCCTCCATGATATGGTGGTGAAGTCCTTCCACATCTGGAACGCAGAGGCGACCCCTACATCTCAAGACCTCGTCTTCTATCAATTCAAATGTCGCTAACCCACCTTGTTGAACCTTATCTCTGCGCTGAACCAGGTTAGGATCTTCATACTGCCATTCTTTTACCTCTACAACCAGGGATAATACGGCAGTATTCTGAATCACTGCCCCACGGTCTCCCGAATCTACTATTCGGATGGCTAAGCTTGCTAACTAGTGTAATTCTTGGGCCAGCTCCCACTTTTTGCGCCTCAACTGCACTAAACTCCCTATTTATCTATAACTAAGGGCATCCGCAATGATATTAACCTTCCCTAGATGATATAAAATATTCACGTTGTAGTCCTTTAACAGATCTAACCAGTGACGCTACTGTAGATTCAACTCTTTCTATGTAAAGATATACCGGAGGCTCTTATCAGTAAAAATGTCCACGTGCACACCGTACAGGTAATGTCTCCAGATTTTTAAGGCATGAACTACTGCCGCTAATTACAGTTCATGAGTCGGATAATTCTTTTCATGCTTCCTCAGCAGCCTAGAAGCATAAGCAATTACCCTACCATGTTGCATCAGAACAAACCCTAACCCAACGCCCGAAGTATCACAGTACACTGCATAACCCTCTGAACCTTCCAGCAAAGCTAGTAATGGCACTGATGTCAATCTATTTTTCAACTCCTGAAAACTCTGTTCACACGCTTCGGTCCAGTGAAATTTAGCTTCTTTTTGAGTTAACTTGGTCAAGGGCATGATAGAGTAGAAAATCCATCTACAAATCTTCTATAATACCCAGCTAACCCCAGGAAACTATGTACCTCAATTGGAGTTGTAGGTCTAGGCCATGTCTTTACTGCCTAAATCTTCTACGAATCTACCTGAATACCAGCATCCAACACAATATGACCCAAAAAGGCTACGAATTCAGCTAGAACTCACATTTAGAAAATTTTTCATACAACTGGTGATCCTTGAGAATCTAGAGCACTCCTCGCAAATGATCTCGGTGTTCTGCTTTTGAGCGGGAATACACCAGAATGTCATCAACGAATACTATCACAAACAAGTCTAGATATGGCCTGAAGATACTGTTCATCAAATCCATAAACACTGCTGGGGCATTCTTCAACCCGAAGGACATAACTAAGAATTCAAAATGACCCCACCAGGTCCTGAAAGCTGTCTTTGGAATATCTCTCTCCCGAACCCGCACCTACTGATACCCAGAACTTAAGTCGATCTTAGAGAAGTATTTCGCTCCTTGTAGGTGATCAAACAAGTTATCTATCCTGGGAAGCAGGTATTTATTCTTGATAGTGATTTTATTTAGCTGTTGGTAATCAATACACATGCGGAGGGAGCTATCTTTGTTTCTTACAAATAGAACTGGCGCACCCCACGGTGAAGTACTCGACCTGATAAAGCCCTTATCTAATAGATCTTTCAACAGTTCCTTCAATTCTCTAACTTAGCAAGAGCCATTCGGTACGGAGGGGATGGATATAGACTGACTACTTGGTAATAGGTCGATAGAAAAAACGATTTCCCGTTCTTGGGGAATTCTAGGAAGTTCATCTAGAAACACGTCTGGAAATTCATTAACCACAGGAATAGACTGGAGAGTCAGGGATTTTACATGGACATCCTGAACCCTGATAATATGATAAATGCAACCCTTCGCTATTAACATTTTCGCCCGAAGATAGGATATAAACCTACCTTTTGGTGTAGCTGCATTGCCTTTCAACTCTCACACTACCTCTCTTGGAAAGTGAAACCAAACAGTCTTGGTCCAACATTCTACATTGGCGCAATATGGTGCTAGAAAATCTATACCCATAATTGCGTCAAAATTAATAATTTCTAGTTCCACTAAATCAACTAAAGTTTGGCGACCAACAACCTCTACTTTCCAACTCCGATAGATCCTTTTAGCTATAATATAATCATCGATGGGCGTGGACACTAAAAATGGTCGCTGAAGCAATTCTCACATTATACCAAACATCCAGGCCACTAATGGTGTAACATAAGATAAAGTGGAACCTGGGTCTATCAAAGCATACACGAAATAAGAATATAAGTCCAGCATAACTGTCACAACTTCCGACGACGACTCTGTGTCCTGTCGCCCCAGTAAAGCATAGGTGTGATCCGGACCTATGCCTGAACTCGATGCCCCTGACCTGCCTCGTCTTTGCAAGCTGGAGCTGAGGGCCTACACCCTACTAGAGATGCTGGGGCACGTGACCTTGCTCAAGATCTGTCCTATCGGTCCCGATCACTTTGACCCCTGGCTGGACAGTCTCTCATCATGTTACCCTCTTGTCCACAGGTGTAACATGCAGTAGAACCATACCTGCATGTGGTTGCACCCTAGCGCACACGCAAGCGTACACGGTTGTACAAGTAATACAGTGGCCCTTTTTAGAGCCGGATGACAAACCCCCGAGACTGGACTTACTTCAGCAAATATTCAAGTTCAAGTGTTAAATTAAACTTCATAAGTGTTGACTGTAGAAATTTAAAAAAAATTCTCATTAAATCTAGGGGTGATCACAAAATAATCGAGAAACAATACAAGAAGCAACTAGAGTTAAGGCCTAATAATCATGCGATGGTACAATTCACAATGTTCGAGTATGAAAACTTCAGTTGTTGTCTCAAATAGTTAAAATGCGATGTTCATGGTCTTTTGAGCCTTAAAAAACAACAAACTAGTCTCACACCTACATCGTTGAGCGGGGATGTGACGTCCTAATTTGTGAGCAATTTAACTACATGGATGTGGTTTACAGAGTTTGTGCCCTTGATTATGGACTTTTGTACCTCTAATCATTTAACCTGACTTAGCTTCACAACTACTTCTATGAGCGGTGATTTGACAATTCTAAGTCGATGTCTAGCTCATCACATTTTCGTAACCAAGCAAGGAAATTAGGTATAATTTCTATCCTAACCGCTAATCCCATCATAAAGATAAGAACTTGCTCCCTACATTCTTATGTTCTAGCCTAGGGTTACTCTTTCGAATTTTACCTTAGCTTAACGAGTTTGTTTTCATAGTGATCAAGCATAAAAACAATAATAATAAAGAATGTAAGACAAATAACAACTAAAACACAAACCAACGAAGAATTCATGCATTTACAATCATATCATGTGGCCTCAACCCTAGAGGAATGGTTTTAGCAACTCATGTTCGTACAAATACTTAGAAACATGATTTAAGAAGAATACTTAGAAGAATAGTTAAAAGAGAATGAAAAATAACGAACCCTAGGTAGAGTTCTTCCTTTCTCCCTTCGCCCCTTTATATTGTTCTCCAAAAATATTTCATGATAAAATGATTTTAGGAGATAAGTGTTCTATTTATACTTGGTGGAAATTTACAATTTTTGGCCGGCCATGAACTAGCTCCATTGCACGAACCCTAATGCCCTGATTTGCCTCCGTGACACAAAGGCAACGCATAGGCTTACTGGTTTGGACTTCTCAGCAGCTCTTGTGCTCCACTGCTGTGTGTTGCCCGACATGGCACGGAGGCTATCGCGCCTTGTGCATGCCATGGCATGGTACTATAGCATAGGGCAACTGGATGGAAAGCCTCTGCGTGCAAGGCATGGGCATGACACAGTGCTGGGTGCGGTGCACACACAACGTGGCATGCTGCCTGGCGCGGCCAGCCTTGCCTTGGCATGTCCACTTACCTTCTTTTGCAAATTTGTTCCGGACCTCATTCCTTTGCTTCAACCATCATTATTTAGTCCCTCCTATGAATTTTACACCTACAAAATAAAGACTAATCATGTTGGTTTGTTTCGGGGTGAAATTAAGCATGAATACATGAGAATGTAATCATATAAATTGATAAACATGGCTAAACTAAGGTATAGAATACCACTTGGGTACGTAATTATGCCCAAGATCACTACCCCACAGTTATAGTCTTGTTCTTCCTCGAACAACTCTATTACATCCCATGCACATGAAGAACTTACACATAGCTAATTGAAATAAGACAATTCAAGCTAAGGCTACACCGATTGTTTTAGATGGCAAGTTAAAAATATAGCATGCAAGATATAACCATTAAAATCAAATACAACTATGTTAAGACTTTATAGCCTCAAGAATCTACTCTCAAACTCAAAAAAACCCATGTAAATTAACCAAACAAGAAATCCAACATGAATTTTATCCTTCATCAAACATGTGCCCTCACAACAAGAAAGTTACCCATTTCTCCACTCATCAATTTTTCAAATTATGACATATATGGGTCTATGAATAAGAAATAAACTCACTCTCACAATGAATTCACATGTGACATGTATTGACCCATAATCTTGCCTTTTGTGTCATACTCCACTAATTTAGGAATGTTCAAAAGTAAGATCAAGTAGGACTTAGTGGGTTGTAATGTAAGCTAAGGGGCAGGTAGGTACTATCATGGCCAGTAATAGTGACTATTTTTCCTAAGCTCTTTAAATCCATCACACTTTCATTAAGAATTTCCATCCTCATACTTCACCTATATTATTTTCACTCCCCTTTCCCTCTATTGTTTCCCATTTCATTAGGCACACTTAAGCTGTTAGTAAGGAGTAGTTGATCAATTTTCTTTTTCGCTCTTTTATTCTTTTACTTCCTACTAAACCTTATTCATTTTTAAACAAGTGCACCTTTAGTCTTTTCTTTATTTCCCACAACTACTCTTTTCTTTCTTCTTCCAACTCCTCAATTTCACATAAGCGCTTAGGAGTTCTTGATCAAATTCAAGGCTTTCATCAAACACGTGCCCTCACAACAAGAAAGTTACCCATTTCTCCACTCATTGTTTTCAAATTATGACATATATGGGTGTATGAATAATAAATAAACTCACTCTCACAAAGAATCCACTCATTGCCTTTAGTGTTTTACTCCACTAATTTAGGAATGTTCAAAAGTAAGATCAAGTATTGATTAATTATTGATTAACAAATAGAATCTTGACTATTGTTTATTTTTGTTATTTATTTTTATTAGAATCCCCCCATTGTTAAGTAATTACCATACAAGTTCATCTACCGGCTGTAATCTAGATCTTCCATATTCCATGTGGGTTCGACCCCAACCTCTAAGTTGGGTTCTTTATTGAAAACGTCTGCTTTATACTTCAATTGGAAGTGCAATTTGAGCATTATCACGTGGTCCTAAATATCACACTCAAGTGGATAGAGCCGTCCAAAACCTTGTCAGGTCTAAGGACGATACCATGATATCGATATCAAGCTCGAGGCCCAATCAGGGTAGGGGACAACTCACAAAGGAGGTCCCAAAGTATATATAAGATATGTATAACCTACATTGGCGCATAGTTCTAAGGCATAAGGTGATCGGCCCTTAGCCTACTCGGTGCTAGACACTACTCCCAAAAATATGAATGTGCTCTCCATTGTTTTTCGACGAACCTTACCATCGTCTATTAAGGAAGCTCAATAATCAAATATATATCAAATCTGAAATCATGTATATAAGGAGCTCTTTTCTTAAACCATACCACAAGCTAAATATAAATGAAAGTCTTCGCTCCAAAATCATGTGGTAAGCTTCATCCATAAAATCATAACTCATACTTGAACATATGGGCATTGCCCGATACTTTAAAGTGCTTGAAAATACATAATTCACTTAAAAACATAATCATAAACATGGGTAACTTGAAAACATGATTTTCATCATAATATCTCCTCATACTTGAACATTCACCATAAATCTAAATTTTCATGAACTTCTCATAATTGGGCATTTTAATTTTTAAAGCTTGAAACATGATTTTTAATTGAAAACAACTTAAAAATTTCCCATGAATCAAAATTAAATAGTAGAAACACACTTAAACCATACCCATGTAGTAAATTAGAAATCTCATGCATTGGGTTAAAACCCCATAGAATCAACATAGGAATTTCCATGATTTATAGATAGATTGAGCATGGGTATGAACAGATTCACCCATTCATAACCCTACATACCTGAAAGGGTTTGATTCTACCACTTCTCTGATTGCCCAAGGAAGGTTTGAAGAAGAACCTTGAAGGATTAGCCTTGATCACCTCTATAGGTCCTTACTCTTACATACATGAATAGGAATGACTTAGAATATATTTTCCCCTCTAAAAACCCACTGCTCATAGCATAAAACGACGTAGTTTAGGCCTTAGGACCATAGGAATTATAGAAAATCCCTTATTAAGTTTGCAGAAAATAACTGACTGCCAATCCCTATGAGGAACTGGACGACTCGTTACTTAAGACCACAACTCGTTGAACCAGTCGTCGAGTACACTATCTAGTAGATCATCTGGGGTTCACCATGGGGAACCTCACGAGTCATTGCAGGTTACCACAACTCGTGCTCACCACTCGTCACCTTCACTGCCTTAGATTTTAACTTATATCCAACATGCTGTCCATAACCCATCTCACGAATCATGGGGACTGACCACAACTTGTGGTCAGGTCTGCGGGGACCTCAAATTCCAAAATTTCCAACTCACTCCCTGAACCTCACCACGAGTAACCTCACAACTCATTGTCAACCCCACAGGTCAAAAAATGACTCGTTCTGTGACCTGGTGCTAAATTTTCTAGTTTTTTATTCATTTGAACTCCCAGGTATGATCTTTGGGCTTTTGGGGCATTGCAATATCACCCCTTGAAAAAATTCATCCTCGAATGTTGGAAAAACATACAGAAAAGCAGAGAAACGCAATCATCATATTAAAATACTGATCATGTAATCTGGAAGCTGACGGAATGACTAACTTTGATTCAAACTACATGGATAACTAAATTCACAAACCATACATATATACTTTGTCATAAAAGATACTTGGACACATGAACTGAACAAGAAAACTAAATAGAGTACTAGGGAAAAAAATAATACCTTAAGCTGGAACTGAGCCGGTAGAGAATAAATGTGGGTATCTAGCCATCATGTCTGCTTTGGCTTCCCATGTAGCTCCCTCAACATGCTGATTCCTCCATAATACATTGACTGGAGTTATTTCCTTGTTTCTTAGCTTTTGAACCTTACAACCCATTATTTCCTACCTCCTCATAACCAAGGCTCTCTTTAACACCAACACTTTCCACCAGGACAACTAGAGCTGGATCACCCAAACACTTCTTTAAGAGCGATACATGAAAAACAAGATGCATGAAAGCTAATTCTGAGGGCAACTCCAATTGATATGCCACCTTGACAACCCGTTTCGCAATTTTGTAGTGGCCAACATAACGAGGGATGTGTTTTCCTTTCTTTCCAAACCTCATCACTCCCTTCATGGGAGATACCTTCAGAAAAACCCAATCATCCACTTCGAACACTAGTTCTCTCCTTCTCACATCAGCATAAGACTTTTGGCGACTTTGAGTTGTCTTTAATATGTCTCATATGAGTTGAACCTTCTCCATAGCTTAATGGACTAAATCCAGTCCTATCATCGCAGCTTCACCAACTTCGAACCAGCCAATAGGATATCTATATCTCCGCCCATAGAGAGCCTCAAACGGAGACATCTGAATGTTGGAATAGTACCTGTTATTGTATGCAAACTCAATATGAGGCAAATGATCATCCCAACTACCTTTAAAGTCAATCACACATGCTCTCAACACTTAGCTACAAATTCTGCGATGTCTTTCTTCATGCCATTCCACCAATAGACTTCCCGTAAGTCACGGTACATCTTGGTGGCACCTGGATGTATCGAATACTTGAATTTGTCATATAATTAGTGATCCTTCAGAGTCTGCAGCACTACTCTCAAATGAGTAGCATGATCCTACTTGCTCCAAGAGTATATCAAGATGTCATCGATAAACACAATCACGAACATATCCAGGTATGGCTTGAAAACCCTGTTCATCAAGTCCATAAGAGCTGTAGGAGCATATGCTAGTCCAAAAGACATAACTACAAACTCATAATGACCATACCGCATCCTGAAGGTTGTCTTTAATATGTTGCTCTCCCACACTCGAAGCTTGGTAGAGGATACCTATTCTTGATGGTGACTTTGTTTAATTACTGATAGTCAATACACATTCGAGGAGAACCATCTTTCTTTCGGACAAAGAGAATTGGTGCACCCTTGGGGACTTTCTTGGTCTAATGAAACCCTTATCTAACAAGTCCTTCAACTCCTTTGCTCGGCTGGAGCCATTCTGTAAGTAGGAATAGATATAGGCTGCACGTCAGGAAGAAAGTCAATACCAAAATAAATCTCCCGCTTGCAAGGGATTCCCGGTAGATCGTCAGGAAAGACCTCTGGATACTCATATAATACTGGAACTAACTAGATAATCGGGGTCTCAGACATCGCATCCTTAACCCTAACCCGATGGTGCACACAACCCTTAGAAATCATCTTTCTATCCTTAAGGTAGAAAATGAAATGAGCTACAGGCACAACTGAACTACCTTTCCATTTTAAGACAGGCTCACCCGGAAATCTGAACTCTACTGCCCGGGTTCTACAATTAACTGAGGAATAACATGCAAATAGCTAATCCATGCTGAGGATAACATCGAAACTAGTCATGGCTAACTCTATCAAATCTATTTAGGTGACTTTATGAAGGAATGAGACCGAGCAACCTCTATACACCCGTCTAGCTATAACTGAATCACCTACTAGAGTAGAGACTGAGAAGGGCTTTTTCAAGACTTTGGGACTGACTCTGAAGCTACTGGCCACATAAGGTGTCACAAAAGACAAGGTAGCCCCTAGATCTAACAAAGCATACATCAAGATGGAAAACTCACAACATACCAGTGACCACATCCGGGGAGACCTCCTACTCCTGGCAGGATGCTAAGACATAGAATCTGTTTTGGTGTTGACTGCCACCAATGCTAGTAGATGCCCTCTTATGATTTGAGCATACAGGTCGGGCTGCTGAACTAGAAGCTGGGCCTCAGCCCGGATCATGATCTGGTCTCGCTGTTGGTCAATCTCTAAGCATGTGTCGGGGCTTCGCACACTTGAAACAAGCACTCGTACCTACTAAGCACTGGCCCTTGAGCCCCCGACCACATCTGCGACAAGTTGGGATACTAAAATCTGTGGGTCTGCTGCTATGACCGCTCGAGCCTGATTCTCACCCCCTTTGATCATACTAGGCCTGGATGGAACACTCAACACTGATGATGTTGGAGTTGAAGATCTCTGGTAGGTCTGTTGTCAGTGCCCACCACCTTACCTCGACTGTGAGAATCTGTGATTATCAGTCCTGGCCCTTTTGGCCTCTCTCTCTCTCGTATGTGCCGCCTCCATCTGTTGGGTGTAAAAGACTATTTGAGGGAAATCTATTGCGTTCCCTCAAGTGTACGAGTCGTACAAGTAATATAGTGGCCCTTTTTAAAAGACAAATGTCGAACCCACAGGGACTGGCCAATTCAGCTAGCTATCAAATTCAAGTATGATATTAAATGTCGCAAGTGTTGATTATAGAAGTTTTCGATAGAGTGTAATTAAGTCTAAATGTGGTCAAGGAAATACTCTGAATTCATTCAAGGAGCAACATAGAGTTAAAGCCGGATAATAATGCAATGCTATGATTTGCAATGGTTTAAGTATGAAACTATCAATTGTCGTCTCACATAATTAGAATTGCATGTTCATGGTCTTCCGAACCTCTAAACACGACAAACT
>JACEIK010003403.1:3080-18043 GCA_018107945.1 Datura stramonium | reverse complement strand
TAACTAAGTTTCATAGTAACAATGATTTACTATTTCTAATATGCTTTCTAAAATTCATATTAATTTACTATTCTATTTCTAAAATACTTTACGGAAACTTATATTTCTTTACTAAGTTTCGGCTAAACACGATAATATCCTGACGTACTTTACTAAATTACATACTGGGCATGTTGTGCTGTTTCTGAAACTTTCTACTAGAATTTAGACTAGTTTTCTCTATTGGAATTACCAACTTGCCGAAAGAAACTAGCTTCACATACCTTGTCCGTTAACTTTCTGAGTATCTGGCGTAACTCGGCTAAATTTTAGTTATTTCTTTCAACTGCATTCATATTCATAGAAATTAGAACTAAATTCATCGATATTCAAGAAGAAAATACTACTTTGAATATATATATAGCCCAAACTTTGACTTATCAAAAAACATCTGAAAACTCGCTATTTCTCGGAAGTCCAGAAGGGAGAAATACTCACTTTAGGGCTAGGAGTATATTGACACTAATTTGGAGCAACTCCACTTACCTTAGCTCGGTAGAGAGACGATTTGCCAGCAAAATTTCATGAAACTAACTCTGTAGGAATGCTCCCTGCAGCGTAATACTTCACTACCCAAGATTAATTCAAGTTTGGACCGCGTTTAATAGCGTAAATGGAAGGAATCTCATCAAAATCTCTCGTGCCCTCTGTTTTTCTGGTTTGTTCTCTGGAAATTGATAATTATCATCTAAAAGTCGAAGTGGGGGCTTTATATACTTGGGGCTGAACCTCACCTCCGTGGCACTTTGGACATCATGGAGGTGAGCCCTCCGTGACACGTTGGCCATCGCGGAGGGGGTCTGCCCAGCCTCCTCTTGCGATGGTTCGATGTGGCGCTTGTTCGTTCTTTCCCAGGGCTTTTTTCTAGCATGTGTGCCATTCTAAAACTCTTAACCAACATGCGAATAGGCCATCTAAATGTCAAGAATTTACGGGGTGTAACAACACATACAAACAGAACCATCCTTCTTTCGGAAAAAGAGAACTAGTTGACCCCATGGGCACTTGCTCGGTCTAACGTAACCCTTATCTAATACGTCCTTCAACTGTTCTTTCTCCTTTAGCTTGGCTGGAGCCATTTTGTAAGGAGGAATAGATATAGGCTACGTGTCGGGAAGAAGGTCAATACAGAAATCGATCTCTCGCTCGGGAGGGATTCCTAGAAAATCATCAGGAAAGACTTCTGGATACTCACGTACTACTTGGACAGACTAGATAGTCGGGGTCTCAGATGTCACATCCTTAACCCTAACTAGATGGTACACACAACCTTTAGAAATCATCTTTCTATCCTTAAGGTAGGAAATGAAATGACCTACAGGCACAACTGAACTACCTTTCCACTCTAAGACTAGGTCACCCTAAAATATGAACTCTACTACTCTGGTTCTATAATTAACTGAGGCGTAACATGAAAATAGCCAGTCCATGCCGAGGATTACATCAAAATCGGTCTTGGATAACTCTATCAAGTCTTCTGAGGTGACTTTCTGAAGGACTGAGACCGAGCAACCTTTATATACCCGTCTAGATATAAATGAATCACCTACTGGAGTAGAGACTGAGAAGGGTTCTGACAAGACTGCAAGACTGACTCCGAAGCTACTAGCCACATAAGGTGTCACAAAAGACAAGGTAGCCCCCAGATCTAATAGAGCATAAACATCAATATGGAAAACTCGCAACACATCAATGACTACATCTGTGGAGACCTCCTTCTCTTGGTGGGATTGTAAGGCATAGAATCTTCTCTGGCACCAACCGTCACCTGTGCTAGTAGATGCTCCCTGATGTGTTGAGCATGTGGGAGGGGTTGCTGAACTAGAAGCTAGGCCTCGGCCCCCATCTTGATCCTGTCCCACTGCCGGGAAATCTCTAAGCATGTGTCTAGGCTTCCTACACCCGAAAAAAGCACCTGAACCTACCAAGCACTGACCTGTGTGACCGCGGCCACACCTGCGGCAAACTAGAACACTAGAATCTGCTGGTCTGCTGCTCTAACCCCTAGAGCCTAATGGTCGCCCTCTCTGATCGTGCCTAGGTCTGGATGGCACACCCAATGCTGAAGATGCTCGGGTTGAGGGTCTATGGTGAGTTTGCTATCGATACCCACCACCTGCCCTCGACTGTGAGAATCTACGGTCATCGGTCCTGGCCCTCTTGGGCTCCCTCTCTCTCAGATATGCCGCCTCTATCTGCTGGGCATACAAAACTATCCGAGGGAAGTCCATATCCTGATGGAGAATAGTGGTCCTGCAATCCTTGTCCAAATAGCCCGCTACTCCATGAAGGAACCTGCTCACCTGCGCCCTATGATCGGCTACTAACTCTAGGGCGTACTTTGATAGACGGGTGAACTCAAGGGCATACTCCTGCACCGTCATCTTCCCTTGCTTCAAATTTATGAACGTTGTTTCCTTCAGATCCCTCATCTCACGAGGGAAGAACTTATCTAAGAATGCAACATGGAACTCTTCCCAAGTGACAGGGCTTGCTCCGACAACCCGACTATCTTTCCATTACCGAAACCAAATGTGCGCGACCCATTTCAGCTGGTAGGAGGAAAACTTCGCGCACTCAACTCCATTCACCCCCATGACTTGGGTGATCTTCAGAATCTCATCTATGAACTCATTTGTGTCCTCATCTACTTTTGACCCGAGGAACTCTGACGGGTTAATTCTCAAGAATTCTCGAACTTGAGCCACCGCTGCATTGCCATTTTGCGAACATGCACAACGGCCTACTGATTGACCTGAGCGGTCAATGCCTACGCAAGCATCTGAATAGCTGCCCGAAACTCAACATGGGCAACTGGCTTTGGTGCCTGGGGCTCCTAAACTGGTGGGGCCTACTAGTGCCCATTCCCATGCCATCCTCATGGCCTTCACCACTCCCATTCCTTCTATCATTCATTTTTCGGGGAGCCATGATTCTGCAATCGCGAATAGCACGAATAAGAAGGATAGGGAGACATTTCATGGAACGACATAGATCATGAAAGAAGGGAGAATTTCCTAAAACATCTTGTAGCCTCTTCGTCATAAGTGTGGCATGCTTCACACCCACAAAAAGACTACTTACTACTGTTGAAATCATTTCTTTTGTTAGCATTAATATTGATTTGGTTTTGNCTTGTAGCCTCTTCGTCATAAGTGTGGCATGCTTCACACCCACAAAAAGACTACTTAATGCAGCTTGCAGACACCCTAGGACACTTCTAACCTATTACTCAGATACCAAGTTTTTTAACGACCCGAATGGAGGCCTGGATCGCAAGATGGGACAAGGAGCCCCGAGAGACTCCAAGTTGATCCATGGAATATGCATACATCTAACTCAATCAATAAAGTAGAAGAACCATCAAGATAATAATAGCGAAAGTCTAGATTAAATATAACATCTGAATACACAATTTGAAGATAAATACAACCATATGTCTGAAAAGCCTCTAAACATGACGAGTTGATAGGACAAGATCCAAACTAACTCAACAAACTGAAACTAAAAATACATAAGAAAATCTGAATAGTCTAGTCCTTAGGAGATTAGGACTCACCAACAACGTACGATGCTATATCAGAAGACTGACTATGATCAGGGTTGAGCCTGAGAGTCGGATCCTGTATAATGAAATGATACAACATAGAGTATGCGGTCAGTATGTGAAATGTACCGAGTATGCAGGGTAAGTAAAACCACTTAAGTAAGTAAAATAATTTAAACTCAATGCATTATGTAAAACATGAACATTAAGAATATGAGAGTAGGGCTTGCATGCATTCTTTGTGAAATCATGATCTCATCATAACATATCATACGTCATAACTAAATCGATTGACTCAAAGCTGAATTATGATGTTTATAAGTAAAACTGAACATTGAGTCAAACCTGCTTTAGAATATATATATATATATATANATGAATGATAAACATGCACAACTCACATCATGGGGAACAATGGGAGACTCGTCTTTTAACCGACATACCACAATAGAGCTTACCTGGTCCCAACTATCACACTCAAGTGGGTAGAACCTTCTAAACCCTTGCTAGGGCTAGGGACGATACCATGATATCGATATCAAGATCATGGGCCAATAGGGTCAGGGATAGCTCACAAGGGAGGTGCCAAAGTAACATATATAAGTATAAACCTATGTTGGTGCGTAGTTCTGAGGCATAGGATGATTGACCCTTAGCCTGCTCGGTGCTAGAAACTGCTCCCAAAAATATGAATATGCTTTGTATCTTTATTCAACGAAGCTCAACATCATCTATTGACGAAGCTCATAAATCAAATACATCTCAAATATGAAATCATGCAAATAATAAGCTTTAACTCAAACCATACCACAAGTTAAAAGATAATTAGGAGTCTTCGCTCCAAAACTATGTGGTAATCTTAATTCAAGAAACCATCAATCATACCTTGAACATGTGGGCGTTTCCCAAAGCTTCATCATACTTGAAAATACTTAATTCATATCGATAACATGATTATAAATATGGGTAGCTTAAAAACATACTTTTCATCATAATATCTCATCATCATCATACATTCATCACAAATCTCATCTTTCATGAACTTTTCATTAATGGGCTCTTTATTTCATAAAGCTAGAAACATGATTTTTAATTGAAAATGTTATAAAATATTCCCATGCTTCATAATTCATTGGTAGAAACATATTTTAATCATACCCATTTAGAGAATTACGAAATTCATGCATTGGGTTGAAACCCCGTAGATTAGACATCTAACATTCATGATTTTAAGAGGGATTGGGCATGGGTGTGAAAGGATTCTCCCATTCATAACACTACATACCTAGGGAAAATCAAATGTTACCACTTCTTGAAAGACCAATGGAAATTAATTAAGAAAACCTTGAAGACAAGCTTGATCACCTACTCAATCCTTTAACTTTGAATGCATGAGAATGAATAAGCCTAGGGTGGATTTTACACTCAATAAACACTAATTTTCAGCCTTAAATGACGTAATTTAGGACCCTAGGACTTAGGAATGATGAATATGCCCTTAATGAAATCCCTAAAAATCTGCACTAGGTGAACCAACGACTGGGCTAACGGGCCGTTAGAGGATACGACAACTCGTGGAATCCATCCATCATCTCCACTGCCAAGCCTCCTGATCTTAGATTCGTCCCCACGACTCGATAGGATAAGTCGTTCTTTCAGACAACGGGTCACTATGTCGTCCATTGCTTCCTCCTTCCAGGTCCAGTACTACTCCCTCCCACGACCCTCACCACAATTCATTACTTCCTCCAACGAGTCGTGGTTAGCTTCCGTTATGTAGACTGGAAAATAATGATATCCCATCCTATGAGTGGTGACCATAACCCGTTACTTCTCACGATGGGTCATGGGATGACTCGTTACTTCCCCTTAAGCTAAAGACCAATTCTCACCACGGCTCCATATGATAACTCGTTGTAATAAATAACGAGTCGTTACTTCCATAGTTTCTTCCCACTGTCACTAGACCGTATCTTCCCAAGAATTGCTTCCCATGGATCGTTTGTTGGACCAGTGATCCATTGGGTCATACGTACTGTGGAAGATTTTTCCCAATTTCAGCCGACTTCCATTTTTAAATGCCAGATCTAATCTTAGGCACTTCTGTGGTATTACAGAACCTTTAGTAATAGACAGCTAAACCCAAAAAGCTCCTAATGTCAATAGGAGTGACTGCTCTAGGCCAGTTCTTCACTGCCTCTATCTTCTGAGAGTCTACCTGCATACCCTCACTAGACACCACATGGCCTAGAAATGTGACCAACTGCAACCAGAACGCACAATTGCCAAACTTAGCAAACAGCTGACGATCCTTAAGAGTATGCAACACAATTCTCAAATGAGAGACATGATCCTCCCCACTCCAAGAGTACACAAGGATGTCTTTTAGGAAAACAATGATGAACATATCTAAATTCTACTTGAACACTCTATTCGTCAAATCGATAAATGCTATAGATCATTCATTAGCCCAAAAGACATAACAACAAACTTATAGTGACTATACCGAGTCTTGAAGGTTTTCTTTAGAATGTCACTTTTCCTAACCCTTATATGGTAATAGCTGGATATGAGGTCTATCTTTGAAAAGCACATGGAACCCGGAAGATGATAAAACAAGTCATCAATCCCGGGGAGGGGATACTTATTCTTTATTATAACCTTGTTCAACTGGCGGTAATCAATAGACATCCTGAGAGAGCCATCCTTCTTTTGAACAAAGAGGACTAGAGAACCCTATAGGGACTTTCTAGGCCGGATGAAACCCTTATCTAAAAGATCCTTCAACTGCTCTTTCAACTCCTTAAGCTCGACAGGAGACATTCTGTAAGGAGAAATCGATATGGGTTGCGTATCAGGGAGAAGGACAATATCAAAGTCAATCTCCCACTCGAGAGGGACTCTTGATAGATCCTATAGGAACACCTCTGGATACTCATAAACAATAGATAATAACTAGAGTTTCGGGGTCTTGGACATAGAATCCTTAACCCGATCTAGATGGTATATTGAACCCTTAAAGATCATCTTCCTGGCCTTAAGGTAGGAAACAAAGTGAACTACGAGCACCCCTGAACTACCCTTCCTCTCTAGGACTAGTTCACTCGAAAATCGAAACTCTACTAATCGGGTTCTATAATTAACTAAGGTATCACAAGCATATAACCAATCCATATCAAAGATAACATCAAAGTCAATCATGTCTAACTCTATTAAGCCAGTTGAAGTGACTTTCTGAAGAATTGTGATAGAGAAATCTTTGTACACCCATTAAGCTATAACTGACTCACCAACGGGAGTAGAGACTGAGAAGGGTTTTGATAGGATTTTGGAACTGATAGCAACATAAGGAGTCAGAAGGAGAATGTGGCCCCTTGGTCTAGCAATGCATAAACATCAAGATAATAAATTCATAACATACCAGTGTCCATATATAGAGAGCTCTACTACTCCTAATGTGAAAATAGTGCATAGAAACAGTTCTTTCACTGTCCACCATCAGCACTAGAAGATGCTCCTTGATAAGATAGGTGAGCTACTTTGAGTTGCTGAAGTGGTAGATGGAGCATGGCCTCTACCGTCACTCTATCTGGCTGATGGGTGATGTGTCGTGGTTTTACGACACTTTTGACGCTTAAAACATACAAAAGATTCTAGAACTTGGATGTGTTTATACGGACATGAGGTTCTTTTTCTTTATTTTCAGGGAAATTAGGTCCGGGAGTTGGATTTTGGAAAAGGAGTGCAAAAGTGTAGAAAATAGTCTGCTATAGGTCACAGTATGAGTCGTACCATCTAGGTACGAGCTGTACCTGGTGCCCATAGTAGAAAATCAAAAAATGCAAAAGTGCAGAGCTCAATGTATTATTGGATAGTACGAGTTGTAGTACCTAGGTATGAGCCGTACTGAGTGCCCTTATCAGAGAATTAGAAGATGTTCACTGGCAGATCCTAATGTACAAGCAGATGGCACGAGTCATGACACGAATATAAGAGTCATACCATAGAGTCGTGGTGAGAATCAGAGTGTCAGATACTTGGAAACCTTAGGGAACAAGTTCATTTCATGGAATACCAGTGAGGTATAAGTCGTATGAAGGACCCATAGGAGGATCATTAGAGATTCCATTTTTCAGAAGTCCACACCACAAATTCCACCTAAAAATCATAGTGGCAATGTACGAGTCCTACTAGCCTCTCGTACTTGAGAGATCTAGAAGCTGAAAAACTATACCACAGGTGTAGACCACCACTAGTGGCGGCATGTTACGATTCGTAGGTCATCCCGAAGGCAGCAGTGTCTGTTAATTTAGGAAAGGATTTTATTAATTATATAAATATTTTTATTTTATTTTTCATTAAGAGATTCGATACTTTTCATGGTATTCGTGTTTTTGGAGTTTCCCAACACTACTTGGAGAGCAATATACACAAAAACCTTGAGCAAAGTTCATCATTATGTTCTTGATTTTCAAATTTTGTTGTGCAATTGACTCATGGATTTTTCTTCCTTCAATATAGTAAGTTGTTAATTATGATTTCTTCTACGATTTATGCTTTCTTTCTTGCAATTATGAGTAGCTAAAACCTCCAAAACTAGGATTTTGGGAATCATGGTGAAATAACATATTAAGGTTAACACATCGTGATTCTATACAAATATGAATGCTTGTATTGTTCTTCTATCCATATTAATTGTTTCTTAACGCTATGCAACATTAGGATTAGCCCATATTCTCTTCTTGCTTTAATCTAGAGAAGTAGAGATTAGAAAAAGAGAAAAACAACAAAGCCTTGAAATTAATTTTCATTGAATAACTTGAGTTGCAGTCGCAGGAAGTTAATTTGGAATTATTGATAAAGGTTAGTTGAAAGCGCTCATGAGACCTAACCTGGTGATTTAGTATAGTCATCTTATAAGGGAGAATCATCCATTTGGATTAATGTAGTTTATCAACTCTACAGGTCTAACTATTGGAATAGATTATAATTGTAATAACCCAACCTAGTTAAGTAGCCATGGGAAATACTTCCTTAGTTAATTGCACATATTTGTTAACAATACCATTACACAATACTGTTACTTGATTATTTCTCTTAAAACCTCCCATAGGAAATAATTGAACTAAAAGAATATATACTAGCATGAGTCGATATCTTGACCATATCCCCTGTTGGATCAACCCCAACCTTAGTTGGGTTCTTTATCAACAACGCCACTTTATACATCTTCAGAGGTGTAATTTGAGCATTATCAAAAATGGCACCATTGCAGGAGAATACGGCCTAGGATTACATTAATTGCTTTTATTTCAATTTTAGTGTTTATTTCCTCATTTATGTTTTCTTTTATTTTTGTTTTCTTCAGGCTACTGTGTGGCAAGGGCTAAACACTTAGAGTAGTATAAATCTCCTAATCTGAGAGCAGCCTCTGTGAACACTAGGCCCTGGAGGAGAAGCTGGGTATTAAGACACTAGCAACTGTAATTATGGACTTTGAGGAGGATGGTGTCCAGGGGTACGCAGAGATGGTAAATGCACTGGTAGGAATGGGGTCGTACAACTTCAGGCTGAATAAATTGGAACTTGATTTAAAAAATCATGCTACCCCTCTAGCAAAACCTTTATGTGAGGTACCACCAGTGTTGGAGCATAAATCTCTGCCTCCACAACTAAAATATGCATTTTGAGGGGAGAACAACACTTGACCAGTAATTATTGTTGTAGACCTTATAGAGAAGCAAGTTGAGGTCTTCTTATCAGTTTTGAGAAGGTTCAAGAAGGAAGTTGGTTGGACCATTATTGATATCATCGTGATTCCTTCATGCATATGCACCCATAATATTTATGTTGAACCAAATTGTGTACCAAGTACATAGCATAAGCAAAAACTGAACCCACCCATGCAAGAGGTGGTGAAGAAAGAGATTATTAATTGGCTAGACGCTGGTGTTGTCTACCCCATTACTGATAGTAAGTGGGTGAGTCCAGTACAATATGTACCAAAGAAGGATGGAATCACTATGGTTCCATTTGAAAAGAATGAGTTGGTCTCGATGAGGCCAGTCATAGGCTGGCATGTTTGCATGGATTATCGAAAACTCCACCATTGGACACCGAATGACCATTTTCTGATGACCTTCATAGACCAGATGCTTGATAGATTGGCAGGCAGAGTACTTATTTCTTTACGGTGATTCGGGGTACAATTAGATCTCCATAGCCACGGAGGACCAAGAGAAAACCACATTTACCTGTCCTTATGTGAATTTTGATTTCAGGAGAATGCCCTTCGAATTATGTAACACACCTACCACATTCTAGTGCTGCATGATATCCATCTTTTTAGACATGGTGGGGGACACCACTGAAGTATTCATGGACGATTCTTTGTCGTGGGTGATTCCTCTAAAGGTTGTCTTGAACACTTGACCAAGGTACTTAGCAGTTGTGAAGAAATCAATTTGGTACCCAACTAAGAGAAGTGCCATTTCATGGTTAAAGAGGGGATTATGCTGTGCCACAGGGTTTTAGGGAAAGGCATAGATGTGGACAAAGAAAAAAATGAGGTTATAGCCGAATTGCCTCCACCTATTTCTGTCAAAGGAATTTAGAGCTTTTTAGGGCACATAGGGTTTTATAGGAAGTTCATCAAAGACTTCTCGAAGATTGCACAACCCTTATGAAATTTACTCAAGAAGGAGGTGAAATTAATTTTTGACGATGCATGTTTGCAAGTTTTCAAATGCCTAAAAGAAAGACTTACCTATGTAAGGTCTCTTCCGTTTGAGGTGATGTGTGATGCCAGTGGAGTTTCTCTCAGTACTATGTTGGGCCAAAAGAGAGAAAAATTATTTCACCCTATTTATTATGCCTGCAAGACACTCAATGTAGCTCAAAAGAACTATATGGTGACTGAACAGGAGTTACTAGTTGTGGTTTTTGCATTCAAAAAGTTTCGGGCATACTTTCTTGAAACTAAGGTGATTGTTCATACTAACCATGCAACTCTACGGTATTTGATGTCAAAGAAGGATGAAGGATGCCAAACTAAGCCTGACCAGCTTCTAGTTCAGCAGCCCCTCCCCCATGCACTGCACATCAGGGGCATCTACTAGCACATCCAGCAGGCAGCACTAGAAAAGATTCTATGCCTTAGCCACTCGTTAGGAGCAGGAGGCCTCACCAAATGTAGTCACCGAAATGTTGAAAGTCTTTCATGTTGATGTTTATGCTTTGTTAGTTCCGGGGGCTACCTTGTTTTTCTGACACCTTATGTATCTAGTAGCTTCGGAGTCAGTCTCGATGTCTTATTAGAGCCCTTCTCAGTTTCTGCTCTAGTAGGTGACTCAATTAAATCTAGATGGGTGTATAGAGATTTCTCGATCTCAATTCTTCATAAGGTCACCTCAGCACACTTGATAGAGTTATCCATGACCGATTTTGATGTTATTCTCACCATGGATTGGCTATTTGCATGCTATGCTTCAGTTAATTTAAGACCCGGTTAGTAGAGTTCAGATTTTCGGGTGAGCCTGTCTTAGAATGGGAGGGTAGTTTAGTTGTGCCTGTAGGTCGATTTATTTCCTACCTTAAGTTAGGAAGATGATTTCTAAGGGTTGTTTGTACCATCTAGTTAGGGTTAAGGACGTGGAGTCCAAAACCCCAACATCCAGTCCGTACCAATAGTACGTGAGTATCCATAGGTCTTCCCTGATTATTTTCCAAGTGTCCTTCCCAAGCGAGAGATTGATTTCGGTATAGATCTTCTTCCCAACACGCAACCTATATATATTCCGCCTTACAGAATGGCTCCAGCCAAGCTAAAAGAGTTGAAGGATCAGTTGAAGGACCTATTAGATAAGGGCTTTATTAGGCCATATAAGTCTCCATGGGGTGCACCAGTGTTATTTGTACGGAAGAAGGGTGGTTCGCTTTAGATGTGCATTGACTATTGGTAGTTGAACAGGGTCACCATCAAGAACAGATATCCTTTACCCAGGATTGATGATTTGTTTGACCATTTTCAAGGTGCCAAATGTTTTTCCAAGATTGATCTCAAGGTTCGGGAGAGTGAGATCCCAAAAACTGCTTTCAGGGCTCGGTATGGTCACTATGAATTTGTTGTTATATTTTTTGGACTAACCAATACCCCTGCAACTTTTATGGATTTAATGAAAAGGGTATTCAAAGCATATTTGGACATGTTCGTGATTGTGCTCATTGATGACATCCTTATATACTATCGGAAGCGAGGAGGAGCATGTCGCTCACTTGAGAATAGTGTTTCATACCCTCAAGGATCGCCAATTGTATGCAAAGTTCAGAAAATGTCAGTTTTGGTCTGACTCGGTGGCATTTTTAGGCCATGTGGTATCAGGTGAGGGCATAAAAGTAGATTCTCAGAAGATCGAGGTGGTAAAGAACTAGCCCAGACTAGTGAACCCATTAGATATTATGAGCTTTTTGGGCTTAGCGGGTTACTATCGGAGATTTGTGGAGGGTTTTTTTTCTATTGCCACACCATTGACCATGTTGACTCAAAAGAAGGTGAAGTTTCAACGATCGGAGGCTTTTGAGAAAAGCTTCCAAGAGTTGAAGACCCGACTCACTTCAGCACTAGTGTTGACTCTACTCGAGCGTATGAATGGCTTTGTTGTGTATTGTGATGCTTCGCGAGTCGGACTCAGGTGTGTGTTGATGCAGCACGGGAAAGTGATAGCATATGCCTCGAGACAGTTGAAAGTTCATAAAAAGAATTACCTGACCCATGATCTTGAATTGGTTGCAGTGGTGTTTGCATTGAAGATATGGCGGCATTACTTGTATGGGGTCCACGCAGGTGTATTCATGGATCACAAGAGCTTGAAATATGTGTTCATGCAGAAAGATCTCAATCTTCGGCAAAGGAGGTGGTTGGAGTTACTAAAGGACTACAACATGACTGTTCTTTACCACTCGGGCAAGGCTAATATGGTTACAGATGGACTTTGTAGACTCTCTATGGAGAGTGTGTCCCACGTGGATGAGGGAAAGAAGGATTTGGTGAAGGAGGTCCATCAACTCGCAAGCTTGGGAGTTATATTGGTCGACTCGACCGATGGCGGTGTTGTCGTGCAAAACGGATCAGAATCTCCCTTGGTGGTTGATGTCAAATCTATACAAGGTGAGGATCCGATTTTAGTAAAGCTGAGGAAGCCATTCGAAATCAAAAAGTAGAGGTCTTCTCCCAAGGGGGAGATGGTGTACTACGGTACCAGGGTCGTCTATGTGTTCCAGATGTCTATAATTTGAGGGACCGAATATTGCATGAGGCACATAGATCCAGGTATTCTACCCATCGGGCTACCGCCAAGATGTATCATGACTTGCAGGAAATATATTGGTGGAACGACATGAAGAAGGATATTGCAAAATTCATAGCCAAGTACCCGAACGGTTAGCAAGTGAAAGTGGAGCATCAAAGGCCGGTAGGCGTATTGTAGGATATTAGCATTACCACTTGGAAGTGGGAAGAGATTAATATGGACTTCATTACTGGTCTACCTCATACTCACCGACACTATGATTCAATTTGGGTGGTGGTCGACAGGTTGACCAAGGCTGCATACTTCCTACCGATCAAAACCACAGATTCAGCGGATGAGTATGCCAAATTGTATATTCGGGAGTTGGTTTGACTTCATGGAGTGCCTTGTCTATTATCTCAGACCGAGGTATTCAGTTTACCTCTCAGTTTTGGTGGTCTTTCCAAAAAGGGATTGGGACTCAGGTTAAACTCAGCTCAACATTTCATCCGCAAACGGATGGTCAGGCGGAGAAGACAATTCAAACTCTCGAGGACATGTTGAGGGCTTGTGTGATAGACTTTAATGGTTGTTTGGATGATAACTTGCCTTTAATCGAGTTTGCTTACAATAACGACTATCACTCCAGTATCCAATTGGCACCGTTCGAGGCTCTTTATGAGTGGAGGTGTAGATCACCCATCGGATGGTTTGATGTTGGTGAGGCAGCTATGATAGGGCCAGACTCGGTTCACGAGGCTATGGTGAAGGTTCAGTTGATAAGGACAAGCTTAAAACTGCTCAGAGTCATCAAAAGTCATATGCAGATGTGAGAAGAAGGGATTTGGAGTTTGAGGTGGATGATTGGGTATATATAAAAGTATCTCCCATGAAGGGATTCATGTGGTTTAGAAAGAAAGGAAAACTCAGTCCCCGCTATATTGGTCCCTACCGGGTTATGAGAAGAGTTGGTAAGGTAGCGTATGGGTTGGACTTTCCATCAGAGTTATCTTCAGCTTCAGTTCATCTCGTCTTTTATGTGTCGCTCTTGAAAAAGTTCTTGGGTGATCCAGCTTTAGTAGTCCCGATGGAAAGTGTTGGTATGGGAGATAGCCTCAGTTACGAGGAAATTTCGGTTGCAATCATGGATCATCAAGTTCGGAGGCTGAGGAACAAAGAAGTAGCTTCGGTGAAGGTGTTGTGGAGAAACCAGTATGTTGAGGGAGCTACGTGGGAAGCCGAAGAGGCTATGATGGCTAAATACCCCCACCTGTTCCCTACCAGCCCCGTTTCAGTTTGAGGTATTAGTTTTTCCCCTAATTATCTAATCAGTTTCCATGTTCAGTTCATGTGCGCAAGTTTGAATATGTTATGATAAATGTATGTGATGCTTGAATTCAATTAAGTTATGTAGTTCTTTTCAGAGGTAGTCATTCCGTCAGTTTTCGATTTTAATAAACAGTATTTGCATATGATGATTGCATGTTTCTGCATTTTCTATGTGTTTCTAACATTTGAGAACAAATGTTCCCAAGGGGGAGATATTTTTATACCCCCGAAATCTCAAATATCGGAACCGGGAGTTGAAACAAGAAAATAGTAAATTTGATGTTGCAGGCACCAGATGAGTCATGGGACGACTCATGAGAAGACACCACAAGTCTTCAGGTGGCTCGTGGGGAGTCCTGGGGAAATGAAGGACTGAGGTCCCCATGAGTGAGATAACGACTCGTGGTCAACCCCCACGAGTCGTCATGTCAATCGTGGGGTGGTGTGGGAATATAGATAGAGGAAATGTCCAGTGTATCTAACGGATGGGACCCCAGGAGTCGTGATCTATCCCAACTACTCATGAGGTGAGTCGTGAGCAAGAAGGATTATTTTAATTGATGTGAAGGCAATGTACTTGACGGGAGGTGACCACGAGTCATGGTCACTGGGGATGAGTCGTTAAGTCCCCCGTTATGAGCTCTAGCAGTTCAGTTAACTAGTGCTCTTAACGGGTGACTCAACGAGTCGTTTTCCGTCGTGACGAATCGTCAGGTCACCCATTAGGGTCACCTGGCAGTTATTTCCTGTGAAATAGTAAG
>JACEIK010003402.1:154020-167498 GCA_018107945.1 Datura stramonium | reverse complement strand
AAAACATACCCATAAGGAGAAATCACATTGACATGCTTTGGGTAAAACCCCATGGAATTTGAGTAGGAGAATTCATGAATTTAATCGAAATTGGGCATGGGTGAGGAAGGATTCCACCCATTTTAAAATCCTACATACCTGGGAATCGATGGACTTAAGGTTCCTTGAGCACCCACAAAATAATTAGAAGAAAATTTGGGGAAAAAAGCCTTGAATCTCCCAAAAGCCTCTCAAAAATCCTTGCATGAGAATGGGCATGAAATAGGGACTTAACTCCTCTTCTCACACTCAGAAAATATCCAGTTTAGGCCTTAGGGACTTAGGAAGTTATGAAAGCACCCTTATTAAAATGCAGGAACTTTCTTGTCGCCAGTCCTCACAAGGGAACTAACGGGTCGTTGCCTAAGGGCACGACTCGTGGCCTTGATCCGTTGAGTCCATTTCCCAAAACTCTAAGGGAACCCCACGGGTGACTTCAAGAGTCATGAGGTCAGACCACGACTTGTGGTCACCTTCCGTGGCCTACACTGCCCATCCCAATCTTACCAAACCTCCAAGGTTGACCACGGGTGACCTCACGAGTCGTGAAGTTTAACCATGACTCATGGTTCGGCCCGTGGCCTCCTCACTCAGACTTTGCCAAACTAAGTTGACCACGAGTCACTTAACGAGTCGTGGTCACTCCTCACGACTCACCTCACGATTCGTTTTGTGACCTAGTGTGAATTTTCAATTTTTCTCCATTTTCACTTTCGGGTCTGATCCTTGGGTTTCCGGGGTATAACACTAACCTCCTATGTTTTTTATTTACCACATATTCCTATGCATGCATTTGGATGCAATAAGTTTTTGGTACCGCTACTGGAGACCTTGAAAAGATTTATTGCTAACTAGAGTTTGTATTACCTATTCAATCTTCACGTGAGTTGTTATTTTTATGCTTTTCAGGTTACAGGTCTGATGTATGCAAAACATCTGGAGTCAGGAAAATTCGTTGGCTCCCTTTGATCTAGATTTCAACGAAATATTTTACACAAGAGTAAAAATGGCAGAAAATGCATGGGGACTAAATCTGCCTAACAATCTAACTTCTTTATAGCTAAATAGAAATGTATAAGAATGGATTCTGATATTGAACTTTCATAGGACCAGCCTATAAAATGCTTCAAAGGCTATTAGGAAGACAACCATTATAGAAAATTTTGAGCTGAAGGAAGGAACAGTGCGACTAGTGCAGAACACAGGCCAGTATCAAGGTAAACCACATGAGGACCCATATAGACACCTGATTAAATTTGTTGAGTTGAGTGAGAACTTTTACAATTAGAATGTTTCTGATGAGTATTTGAAGCTGAAGTTGTTCATGTTCTCATTTCTTGGGGAAGCAAAAGAATGGTTCTGATATCGCCCTTGATCCACCTCAACTAGTGAGCGTGTACGTGATTGATATAGTATAATTATCCAACTCAAGAGTAGGAAATGTACCTACATAGACTTGTTTCACCCTTACTATCAAGCAATTTTGAATCTGGTTTGCAAATTGAGAGCTATTCGGATCAGGGGTGAAAGAGTAATTAACTAAGAATTGAAAAGCTTAAAGTTGTAATTCATTATTAGGAAAAACTAAGTAAGTGTCCCTAATTTGAGCTAATCCCCCTAAATCACTTAAAAGGATAAATTATTAATGGGCTTTTGGTGAATATGCGAGCAATCAACTTAGGCAACCACTAGGTGTCTTCCAACAACCCCAATGGTGTCAATCTAGATCAATTTTGTCAAATTGATGAGAACTCCATTCTACCTGATTGTAAATTTTCAATTAAATTTCTCCTATTTCTAGATGAATCCATTAAATAAGGGTGACTCGGGTCATTATTGATTGATGCTACCCAAACCTTAATTGACTTTTTTCAAGCATAATAAAAGCAATTGGGCATGATTGGGTGACTTTTATTACCAGTCTCACTGCACAAACCCAGATCAATCAAATATTCTCAAGCCCTTAATCAATTTTACCTAACTGAGATCATTAGGGTTCAAAACCTTAGATATGGATTTAGTTACCCATAGCTAGAGAAAAAGAGAAAAGAAAGTAATTAAACATCTTCACTAGTAGAACAATAATAGAATTGAGAAAACATGACTTTGGAACTTGGATCTTCAAATATTCAATACAAGCTAAAGCTATGGAAACTATCAAAGAACTATAGAACTAAGCTAAAACTATATAAGAAAGTCAGATCTTTATAAAAAATAACAAAAAGCAGTATTTATACTAAGTCCCTCAAACCCTAATTTAATTCAAATCTTGAGGACCCCAGGCCATATAGACAGACCATCTTTTGAAAAGACAGTCTGCTTCTCAGACCGTTAATTGATTTATGTGTTCTATCAAGCTTTCTTTCGTCATTTGATTGATGGTCTGTCTTTTGAAAAGAAAGTCTGCATCTCGAACCGTCAACTGGTTTAGGTGTTATGCCAAGCTTCTTTCGGTCATTTGATTGACTGTCCGTCTTGTGTAAAGATGGTCTATTTTTACTTCCATCAATAGTTCCACCTTGAAGTTGGGTTGGATAAATGAATCTCCTTTTAAGATGATGGATGGCATCTTGAATCATCTGTTGCATAGTTCCTGGTGGTATGTTCTGGAAAGGAAGACGCTAGAATGTGTAGACCGCATCTTGGAAATGCGGTTTGTCTTTAGACTCATTTTTGGAAGAATTCAATTATTACATGCCTTCTTTTATCACATTATTTTATTCTTTAAACTTAGCAAAATATAGTTAGTTTAGACTTAAATTAATACTTAAAGGAATACTAAGATTGTAACACCCCAGAAGTCCCTAAGATTAGATCCGAGACTTGTAGCAAAAACTAGCAGGAAAATGACACCAGACCATCTAACAAACCACAAGATGGGCATCCCTTAGACCAATGATTCATTGGTTTTTCCTGGGGTAATGAACTTCTGAAAAATGTCAAAATTCGTCTAGAACTGATGAGTGGATTGTATGACCCATTGTTAGATTGTATTGGCCGTTGTTTCTAGTTGTTGAATCAGGTTCAGAGGATGAATCATAGAAGAATCAGGATTCAAGAAGTGAACCCACAGATTGTAGTATGTACCAGTGATCCATTGTATTGCTCGTTGGTTATGCCAGTTGAATTTTAAGTTTGGCAGCCCAAGGGTATTTTGGTAAAACTCTATGCTTTTAACTCCTAAGTGACGTTGTTTTAGACTTCCGAAGGGCTAATTAAAGGGTTAAACTTAGCCTAATCCTTCATTATTTTTAAACACCGCAAGTTGGGATATCTCTCTCAAGGAAAGGCTAGAGTCTTCTTCATCTTCTTCTCAATTTCCCTTGGGTCTTCAAATAGAGTTTATGAATCATCAAGACTAGGTATGTATGATTATGAATGGGGGATTTCTTCCACTCTCATGTTCAATTTCATCTCAATCTCATGAATTCAAGTCTCTAAATATGATTATATGAGTTTCTAGGTTAGACTCAATTTTGATGAAACTCTCATGATCTTCTATGAATTCGATTCTCTTATGATCAATCCATGTTTTATGATTATGAATACATGTTTTCTACAAGTACCTATCATAAACCTATGACATTCAAGTTATGATGATTTACTCAATTATGTATAATTTTCATGAATATCAAGTTTATGTATTACGGTTGGCTCAATGAAATTATTTTCATGGCTAGTTCACGTATGGAAAATATGCTTATGATTTTCATATTTTCTAACTATCCCATGCAAAACCAATTATGTTTCATGATTATGACTATGGGCAATATGCATATTTTGGGAGTAGTATCTAGCACCGAGTAGACTGGGGTTCAACGCACCCAGGTATCAAAATTATGTGCCTCTATAGGTATATATTCATGTTTGGGGCCTCACCAGAGAGTGTTTCTCCCAGCCCGACAGGGCTCACAAGTGATATCACGCCTTTATCATTCTTTTCCCTAGAAAGGCTTATGACGATATGCCAACTTGAGAGAGATAGTTAGGCGTCATATGTTTGTTCATGATAGTGTCGGTTATGATGAGTCTCCCATTGTACCTCATGTTTCATGTTATTTAAGTACATGTTTATGATATTATGTTTTAGAGTATGAATGACCCATTGATCAGTTTATGAGCTTTTACTTATGTTTCAAATATGATAAGTTGTATGATCTTACTTTTCCAAAACCTTGGGTCATTATGCTTCATTTTATGATAAATATCTTTTGCTTATGACTATCTTACGACTATAATTTTAGCATGTTGTCCTTACTCTCATGTTTGTCTTAACTTACATACACTGTTCATTCAAAGTACTAACCACATATTTTTATGCTATATTATCTCATGATATAGGTTTAGGTGATCAGACTCAGCCCCGATGTTAGCTTTGCTCCCGCTACAGTCTAGTCCAGGCCCAGCTTGGGTGAGTCCTCATGATCCGAGGATGTTAGTTTTTATACATGTTCTTTATTTTATGTCTTTTAGTTTTCAGATATTTGTAGGGCTAGTTGGGGGTGTTGTTCCACCAGCACATCTATGATTGGAGGATTTTCAGACAGTATGTATAGATGTTCAACGTTGTTGGCTTGTAGCCCATTTATTCTATCTGAGATTTTTGACTCCCATTGTGTTATGGTTTATGCTTTACTTCCGCTTAGTCATATGCTCTTAATCATGCTATATATATGTCATGGGTTAGCTTGGAGCCATTTGTGGTTCTAGATTTCGTGTCGTGGTCGGGGGTCCATGCTTGGGTCGTGATAAAGATCCATAAAAAGTACAAATATGTCGCAAATTCCCAATGGATCAACACCCCCAACTTAAAAACTTTTTCTTGTTCTTAAGCAAATAAAAATAGGACCATCTACTCTAGACCTAGATTCATATTTTGATATCATAAAGTGCAATAACTAGATGGTTTTGGCGAGCAGCTACAAGCATACAATATTCAAGCAAACCAATCCTTCTATTATGCAAAAATTCAGTCTCAAACTATTGAGTCTAAGCATGCAATCTCGATTCACGAGATCAGTTTTATATGTAGGACACCTAGATTGAGAAGTAATTCATGCCATCCATCTTCATTCTGATTCCCTCACATTTAGATCAAGAAAAGTATCCATTTTCAAAATCAACATTCACACACAATACACGTACACAAAATCAAGAGAAAAGAGAAAGACACTCAATTCTCACAAAGATGTTCACAAGATAGGTCACAACTATCATATGCTTGCCTTTTTTCTCAAATGCCTTTTCTTTTAAAAATCCAA
Source organism: Datura stramonium (assembly GCA_018107945.1). Taxonomy (NCBI): domain Eukaryota; kingdom Viridiplantae; phylum Streptophyta; class Magnoliopsida; order Solanales; family Solanaceae; genus Datura; species Datura stramonium. The sequence goes on along the minus strand of JACEIK010003402.1, from coordinate 162,198 downwards.
GTTAAGATCATATAAGGGCTTTTCTAAACTTGTAATTTTGGTCAAAGAGCTGGTAGGATAAAAACATGGTCTTTTAGTGGCTCATTGTCATACTTGAAAACTACATCACATTCACATTTTCTCTATTTTTTTACTTTATGCTTCCTTTTTTTCTTCCCTTCTTTTTCTTAGCAGCTTTTTACAACCCGAGAAATTTTTTGTAAGCTCAAACTATTCACTTTCTTTTTTTTCTATATTTTTTCCTTTTTTTGCTCAATATACCTTGGAAAGTGGTCAAATAACTCATTTGTGCCCTTTGCATTTTTTCTTTTCTTTTCCACCTTATTTCCCCCAAATTACACTTTTTGCACATTTTCATCACATTTCATAGTGTGAAGGAGGAAGGACAAAACAGAGGGGCAACTTGACAATTGATTTTGATTTTGATTGCGGTTGATCAAGAAAAAGGCCATAGGATCTAAAGGGGAGATTAGAGATACATGCATTATTTGGTAGGATTATTTAGGAAAATGTGGTTTTTGAAATACAAAAAAGGCCTAAGTACGTCTCTACAACCTAAAGTCGATCCTAAATTCAAGCATGAGAAGCCAGACAAGTTCTAGAATGTGACCATAACAAGTGAACAAACAAAACTTTCCTCACCACGCAATGTCACATGGATATCAAATGGACTAAACAACTCTACTCTCAACTAGGATATCAATGTTATAGTCAACACCATAAGATGTCAAAAACAGAGGTAAACATGTCAATACACAATAATTGTGGCAAAATTTTTGAGGGGTGACATTTTCCAAAGAAATACAAAAGCATGATGATATCTCATATGTCACCACTACTTAAGTCAGAAAATACTCTATTCTACGAAGAACGACTACTTAAAACTATAGGTTGGTACCCTTATGAATGTCTCCTAGCAATCTATCATTGGTCCCTTATACTATGTCACCTAACTACATTATTTTTCTAGATTCAGTAGAAATTAAGCCTCCTAGGAAAGAACCATGGCTAAGAAAATCCATAAAAACTACATCTACCATCCAATAGAGTTATACATCACAAAACCCACATAATTCACCCCATAAACACCCCAACTTAAAGTATGCAATGCCCTCGATGGATACAAATATAAAGAGCAAGGGTTATAACTCCTTGAGGTGCACTAGTCAGCTGGGTGCACCATGAAGCATATGAACTGGAATTGACTCCACTGATGGTACTCACACCTTTTGATTGCCTCTCAAACAATTCCTAATTTAACCTCATGATACAATGCAAGTGGCGTGATCATGCTAGGCCTAAGTTGATCAGTCCCTAAGGTGAAACTTCTCAACAATCTGTCCTTATTAGTGATGACTAGATAATACTTGACTTTTTGACTATTTACCTTAAATGTCTATCTTTAGTTTTCATCTCCATAGTAACATATGATGTGACACTCACCACCATAAACGGCCCAGACCACCTAGTTTTCAATTTCCCAGGAAGCAGCTTTAGTTTGAAATTGAATTGCAATACTTTATCTTTCAGGTGAAATTCATGGTGATGTAAGTTCTTATCATGGATATGCTTCATCTTCCTTTTATACACGGAAGCATTCTCAAATACATAGAGTCGAAATTCATCTAATTCATTGAGCTTGTTCAACCTTATCTTTTCAACATCTCCCCTTTCCATATTCAGCTTTTGCAAAGCCCACAAGGCCTTCAACTCAAGTGCTACTAATAGGTGGTATGCTTTGCCAAACACTAACCGATATGGAGAAGCTTATTTTGGTGTCTTATAAGTGGTTCAGTAAGCCTATAGAGCATCTTCTAACTTTCGGGACCAGTCATTCTGATTGGCAATAATGATTTTGGCTAGAATACTCTTTATCTCTCTATTTAATACCTCTTATTGGCCAATAGTCTGGGGGTGATATAGTGTTGCAACTTTGTTTTTTACCCTATATTTCAAGAGTAGGCCGTCAAATGCCTTGTTGAAAAAATGGGATCCACCATCGGTGGTTATGTATCTTGGAGTGCCAAATCTTGTGAAGATTTTTTTCTTGAGAAAGGTGGTCACACTCTTTGCTTCATTGTTAGACAATGCTACGGTCCCAACTCACTTGAACACATAGTCTACGACCACCAAGATGTATGTCATATAGTAGGAGCTCACATAAGGATCCATGAAGTCAATATTCCAAGCATCAAATAGTTCTACCTCAAGAACAAAGTTGAGAGGCATCTCTTATCTTTTTGATATGGACCCCTGTAATTGACATTGGTCACATGCCTTAGCCAAAACATTAGCATCATGATAAATAGTGGGCTAATAGTAGCCACACAATAATTTTTTTGTAGTCGTGTGATTTTTTCCATGATAATCTCCCACCAAGGAAGCATGGCAAGCCCTCAAGATGGACAACATCTCATTTTCATGCACACACTGTCTAATGATATGATCCATACACATGGAATAAATAAGGATCATCCCATAAGTAATGCTTTATGTCATTGAGGAGCTTTTTTCGTTGATAATATTTTAGCTCCCCAGGCACCATTTATGTCACTAAATAGTTGGGAAAAATCTACATATCAAGGTGCTGGAGTGGTGGTCACAACTAATATATGCTCATCATGAAATGCATCCTCAAAGTCAGCCACTTGATTTTCTATGTCTTTCCTTTCATTGACCTCAAAGTCAAATTCTTGTAACAAGAGCACCCCCTGAATGAGTTGACACTTTGCATCCTTCTTTGTCATCAAGTACCTCAAAGCCGCATGATCAATGTGGACAATCACCTTTTATCCCAATAGGTATGCCCTAAATTTATAAAAAACATAAAAAATAGCAAGCAACTCTTGTTCAGTGACCGTATAATGCATTTGGGCTATATTTAGGATCTTGGTAGCATAATAAATCGGGTGTATAATTTTATTGTGCCACTTCCCCAATACAACTCCAATAGTCAATCCGCCAGCGTCACACATTAACTCAAATAGTAAGGACCAAACCGAAGTGGTGATGATAGGAGCGAAACCCAACTATTGCTTCAAATCCTCAAATGCCCGAAGATATTTCTCATCAAAATTAACCTTGGAATCTTTCTCAAGGAGTTTACATATGGCTTGGGAGATTTTTGAGAAATATTTGATGAATTGCCTATAGAATCCTGCATGGCCCAAAAATCTCTGCACTCCCTTCAATAAGATAGATGGATGAAGTTTAACAATGATATCCACTTTGGCTTGATCCCCTTTTAAGAGATCTTGTGACCAAGTATGGTTCCTTCCTTAACCATAAAATGACACTTCTCCCATTTAATAACTAGTGGATTTCTTCACACCATTTTAATACTTGGCCGAGATGGTCAAGAGATTCATCGAAGATAGCACCAACCACTGAAAAGTCATCCTTGAAGGCTTCAAAAAAGTTCTCCATCAATTATGATAATATGGCCAATATACATTGTTGGAAGGTGGCTAGGGCATTACATAACTCAAAGGGCATCCCGCTGATTGCAAAAGTCCTATAAGGGCATGTGAAGACAGTCTTATCTTAATCTTCCAAGGCAATATTTATTTGATTATAGCTGGATTAATCATCAAGGAAGAAATATCAGGCCTTTCCTACGAAGGGATTCAATATTTGATCAACAAACGACATAGGAAAGTGGTCCTTGCAAGTTTTTGCATTAAGCTTTTGGTAATCCATGCGCACTCGCAATACTGTGATTGTTCTAGTGGGGGCTAGTTCATTTTTCTCATTCTCAACCACAATCATACCCCATTTCTTAAGAATACATTGGACTTGGCTGACCCACTTACTATCCAATATGGGGTATACTACTCCTCCATCCAACCACTTGATGATTTTCTTCTTTACTACTTCCTGCATAGTAGAATTCAACTATCTTTGATGTTCTACACTGGGGAACTGCCGACTTATAGAAGGATCTTATGTTCCCAAAAGCTAGAAGGGATTCCTCGAATGTCTGTAATCGTCCAATCAATAGATTTTTTGTATTGCTGAAGCTTTATGAGCACTTTCTGTACATGTTCTTCAGTGAGGAAAGAAGACATGATAACAGACAAAGTTTTCTTAGGCCTTAAGAATTTATAGCACAAATGGGACAACAAATGCTAGAAATTGATGAAAAAATATTGGCACTAAAACAAAAAAGGAGAATAATTCTACTGATTATTGTGAAAAAACTGAAGAGGAAAAGAAGGTAAGAGGACATTCCAGTTGAGGTTGAACCAAAAACTGGAGTACTTTCTTTTCCTGTCATAGATGGGAAGCTCATATTGAAAGCTAGTTGTTGGTTTAAGCAAGAAGAGCATGCTTGGAATGGGCCTCAAAATTTATCTTCATTTTTACTTATCATGTATGTTTTTCATCAGAAAAATTATAACTTATTTCATATATTTTTCGAACATTTAAATTTAAAACATTGAATTAATCTAATTTAATTTATCTTTAAAGATTAATTAAGTTGACTCGCGTAAAGCGAAATATGATAATTTATACTTTTCATGACCCAAAAGACCGTGATTGGCACCCGCACTTCCTTTTGGTTGTTACCTTTTCATGATATGCTACTACTTACAAGTGAGGACATAAAGAACTGCCTGGGTCGAACTCTGCACTCAGAAAAGAAGTGTAGGCATAGGATCAGTATATAACACAGTACTGGTAGGCATCATCGGCCGACCTCGCATAATAACGTGCAAATAGAGTAACAATGACGTAAAATAAGTCTTTAATATCATACATGTGTACATAAATCAATTCAAGTGCACTGTCTTTAACATAGGTGACAGTCGACCTGCTCACTGGATTGGATCTTCTACTGCAGCAGTCACTATATCGCTATAGTCGTCTCGCCATAGCAGTATTGCCTTAGGCAGTAGCTCGACTTAGCGGCAGCTTTAACAGTGTATCAGCTCATCAATTCAACAGTTCAACCATCATATGTTCTACAAATCAATACAACTATCACACCAATCTGAGAATCAATAAATAACAAATATGTATCCTTTACAATTGCAAGTGGTAACTACAAGCAAAAATACACTCAACAATTACTAGCATCGTGAACGTGTTATCCTTAGAACCAGATTCATGTCTTTTGTTTCAATTACATGACAATAGTACAAATTTGCCATAACCATTTCGCACATTCTTCATTCCTTCATACATATAAGCACAATGCGACAAGGAGAAAGTAAAACATATGGTGACATGTTGGGCACACGCCTCTGCCATGTGCCCATTACCACTCAAAATTTATGATCTCAGTATATACACATGTCAAAGGGTCTTAATTTGTCATCCCAATCATGACCTACAAAGGACTCTAAAAATCCATGTATGTGTCGGCGTGGCACCTGCTCCCACTCATGTGCTCATTCGGATGACCCCCTCGGACTCGAGCCATTCAACAATATTGCTCCCTCGGATTCTCCCCTCGGGCATGAGCCACTTATCTAAAGATACTTTTATTATCCAATTCATTCTTCATCCATTAAGTACAACAAGATACGACTTGTACACACACATATATATATGTAGTTCAACACTTAGGAGTTTGCATTCCACTCCCCACTTACACAGACATAAATCATCAATTCACATCGTAGCATACTTTAAAAGAAATAACTTCACAATTTAATGGAATTTACACAAAAGCTCATAATCATCTCATATTAAAATGATCTCTCCTAATTATTCCAATATACCATTTAACAACAAGTAATGTCCGTAGACCAATCTCATATCACTATTACACATGCATACAAGTCATTATACAGGGTCAATCCATCTAACCATAATCTACCTCGAAATTCGAAGATAACGATTTGGCTACTCAACAGGAGCCTTGCCTTCCTCAACACTTCAGATCGTTCGAAATCTACAGAACAAGAGTAATTCATTACTTACACTTCAATCATGGGTCTAATTAGATCAAACACTCCCCTTCAGGGTTCTTTCAAAAGCAAAACCCAAACTCTACTTGCTTCTAGTTCAATCTCCTGCGTAACCTTAGCTCTCCACATGTAATTCTAGGGGAGTAATTCAAACTCTTCCAAAAATTAACCCAAATTACCCCTAATCATCCCACAATCCATCCCTACTTCATCAACCTAGGGTTCTCTAAGTTCAAAATTTCACCAGTAACGGGTCCCCCTAAGCTTTCTACAATAATCAATAGCCATTAAAGGGGGTAGGGGATAAGGAACAAACCTTAGTGCAACAATTTTATACTCCGGAGAAGACACTTCCTTCAGACCTTGCTCTCCCACATTTTGGAAATAACGGGAAATAACCCAGAATTTCCACTTAAAACCCACTTCTAATTCTCTTCGTCCGCTGCAACGGTCACATTTCTACTATAGCAGACCCGTTACAGTGGCCAAAGTATTGCGGTGGTTGTTCCCGTAGTTATTTCCTAAATTCATCATGGTGGGACTCCAACCACTACCACGGTCTCACTACACCAGAAATTCCACCGCTGCAGCGGTCCCCCAAACCAGAAGCTACTCGAAATTGCCCAATTTCACACTTAGCTTGGCTCGCAACATTTTTATTCCTTTCTTATACTGTTTCTAGTGTTCTAGGCCCCTAACAATATAGTAACGACATTCGAATTGTTACATCAGATATCAATTAAAATACCATTCATCCCCGAATGATCTATACAAGGAAAAGGGAGAGTACTTACCAGATTCCACGAATAGCTGGGGATACTTGATCCACATGTTAGCCTCTGTCTATGAAGTGGCTTCCTCAACCGGACAATTTTTCCACTAGACCTTTAGTGTCATGATTTCTTTCAACCTCAGCTTCCGAACTTCTTTGGCCAATATCGCTAATGGATCCTCCTCATAAGGAAAATTCTCATTCAATACAACAGAGTCCCATTTGATAATATATGTTCCATCCCCAAGATACTTTTTCAATATTGACACATGGAACGTCAGATGCACCCCGACAACCCTGGCGGCAAGGCCAGCTCATACCCTACTTCCCCTACTCGTCGTAGGAGCTCAAACGATCCGATGTACCTCACGCTATGTGTTACACCCCATAAATTTTTGGAATTTTTTTGATGTTCGTATGCTATTTTAAGGGAAGTACGGGTTGTATATTGATCGTAGATGACACGGGAAATGTTTATGAATGGAAAAAACAAAGAGTATGTAAAGTTTATAAATTAGGGTCAACTTTAAATGACCATATCTCCCATTATATAATGAATTAGAATCCTCAATACCTATCAAATATAAGGTCCTTGAGTGTAGTTTTCAGAACATCAAATCGTTCATCAATCGGAGTTCGGAATAAAAGTTATAGACATTTTACCGTGACATTGTCGGGCAGTAAGGAGGCAACCGCCCTAAAAATGGCCACCGCCCAACTTGCTTTATATTTTAAGTAAAGACTTATCAAATCATTTTCAAAGTTTCCATAATTAAGGTGCCTGCTTATCCTCTGAAATCATCTCAAATTTCCAGCAAACAACTAAGGAAAACACAAAGCTAAACTCCATTAAACTAAAGCTAAGTGAAGGGGATCTACCATAAGGTGAAGGTGGTGTGTTGGTGGCTGTTTTGGCTGCACTTGGCCAGTGTTGCTGTGGTGAAATTTCTGCGTTTTTGAAGCTTTCCTAAGCTACATATACGTTCACTCTTGGTAGGGATTAAACACAATTATAAAAGGTAAGGATTCTACTACTATCCTTGCTTAAATTTTTGATTACAAGACTAGAAGTTGGAGGTGTGTTTGGTGTGTTGGTGAACTTTTTTGTGACGTTTTGGACAGAAAGGTTGCTGTATTTTTGGACAAGAAGTTGAGGTAAATTACTCCTATTTTTAACAAAGAACAAATCCCCAGCAAAAGGTAAGTATTTCACCCTTTTTAAACCTCTCAAATTGTAAAGTGAAAATCTGGAAATTGGCAGCTAAGTGAGCTGCCGATGGACTGTTAGTGAGCTAAGTATTTCTCATTTTCCTTAGGATTTTTTGCCCTTTTGTTTTTCTGGAATTATACTTCATATTGAGTGAAATAATTACAGCAGAACTAAGGTAAAGTTTCCTCTTGTTTCTCCCTTAAAAGTTAGTGAAAACTAGTTGAGAAAATGGCTAAATATTGTTGATGTTGCCGTGTGTTGTTGTTGCTATTGTGACTGCC
>JACEIK010003402.1:134099-148536 GCA_018107945.1 Datura stramonium | reverse complement strand
AAGCTAAATAAGGGTAAATGAGAACAACGAAATGAAAATTTCTTACAATAGTTATACACCCTCTTATGAACATGTTCTAAGGTATATAAGGCCAACGGGATATTCCTTGATTTCTCTCCCTTTGTCTAACTGACTAGTTAACGAGTTTTCAACCAAACCGATACGTTGAACTTGAAAGATAAAACTCGAATGTGAAAATTATTGATATTTATATGAAACCATTTTGGGAAGGTTATACACAGTTTATTAATGTTAGAAGGTTATACGAAAATAAATATATATTTACGCTTATTCCTACGTTCAAGTTACATGCTAGGGAAACAAGAATTGTCTTTAGAGTGTCGCCGTAAATTTACTGTAACTCTTGTGCTATCTGAACCTCCTGAGAGTTTACAAGGCATTAACTTAAATAAGTGATATAAATACATTATGTGGTAATGATATAATGAGTATTAGGTGACAACCTTGTATAAATCAGCCAGAGTTGAACGTTTGTAAAATAGTAACTTAAGTTAAAGAGAAGCTCTCTTCTATACCCCTAATTGTTTATGTTAAGTTATCTATTGTAAGTGTTCAAATTGTCTCCCATGAATGAAAAAGGTGATCCGAGGAGCTTCTAATCCATATATAATGATGTAAGCTTTCTTGAGCTCCTCTGTTTATTAAAAAGTTGTGAAAGTCAACCCAGCGGCATCTGAATTATGGTTATAAGTCTTTATTTGCCTATAAGGAAGCACTTGGAGAGTTTCTTATGAATTCTCAAGTTGAACAAATCCAAATCTCATATTCTTAAGTAATGTCTTCCAGTCCCTAAGTTATGTTGAAGTGTATTATACTAAGATGTTTTCAAGCGATTAAATTTCGAGAATCATGCTAATGTCTCGATCAAGTATTTGAAGTTGCGTACCAAGCTAAGAACTTAAGTTTTTATTTGTATTTCCAGTAAGAAGTCTAAATGTACATTATTTTCATATTATAACATACAGTTGAATTTTTTTTCTAGTTATATTCAAGTGACGCGTCTATATATTTAGCTCTTGTTGAGTTATCATTTGAATTCCCTAAATTCAGAAGAGTGATTCTCCCATGTACCATTGTTCCTAATATCTAAGTAAGTATAAGCACAAACTATGAAAATGATCAGTTAAGATTAGAATTTCTAATCCCAAGAAGTCACCTGGAGGTCACTCAACTAACTAAATACAAGTTTATACATTAGACAGAAATCTCATACGTTGTATTTCTGTAATTCAGCTCTCAGATCTACGTATATGTTAAGTGTTATGACAATAACTCCTAGATTCAAGTTATAAGTCCCATGTTTTCCTGCAAATAAGGCATATGAATTGAGAACTGCATGTGCTCATCGACGTGATCAGTTTGGCAATGAAATTCCAAGTATATTTGTCGATACATGTAAAGGAACCACCCTGCGGGCAGTATATATATGTAGTTCCCAGATGTCAAAGGATTGTATAGAAATGGGAATCTATGTGCTTCTATCCAAGCGATACGTTAAATTGGTAAGACTATATATAGGACATTGCTTGTAAGTCTTCTAAAATTCTTATGTTGGCTAAACCTCCTGAAGGTCCGTCGAGTCACTGAGTTGACATGTTTGTATATAATTTGACAGCTTTACGTGATATATGTGCACATTTTCTAATTTTACTTGGTATATATGCTCACTTGTGTATATATGTTATGAAAGAGACCCATTACGACCACAGATTAAGCATTTGTAATTTCAATGCTACATGTGTTAAATTGACTCAGTATAAGCTTTATCGGCTCCATTAATAATTATGATTGGGAATGTTTTTATTTTACCTCGGTATTGCACACCGGCTGGAGATTTTTTATTTTACCCCGGTATTGTACACTGGCTAGAGATGATTTTATTTACCTTGGTATTGCACACCGGCTGGAGATGTTTTTATTTACCCCGGTATTGCACACCGACTGGAGATGTTTTTATTTTACCCCGGTATTGCACACCGGCTGGAGATGTTTTTATTTTACTCTGGTATTGCACACCGACTGGAGATATTTTTATTTTATCCCGATATGGCACATCAGCTGGAGATCTTTTTATTTTACCCCGATGTGGTACATCGGTTGGAGATATTTTTATTTTACCCCAGTGTGGTACACTGGATGGACGAATTTTATATATGGATTTACGGTTGGCTAGTCGCTGGCATTACAATTATAGTTTCTTTCTTGTGGATTTCTTAATTTCATTTTCATCTTATTATAGAGTTATTATCAGGTTTCATTTTCTAGGATTCCAGGTTGTTACCATTCCTTCTTCTTGGTTCAGTTATTTTGAGTTCATTTATGTTATAGTAAGTTGATATCAATTACAGGTTGCAGAGTTCCAGGTTATATTTATCCTTTACGTGTTTATGTGCTAAGTTAGTTATTACAGTATTGTTATCTCATGGTTACAGTTTCAGCCTTACATACCAGTACATTTCATTCATACTGATGTCCCGTTGCTTGGGGACCTGTGTTTGTGCCGCAGGTGCAGGTAGAGGTCAGGATGGCCATTTGAGTAGCAGTTCGTGAGATCAACAAATGGTTGGTATGCTCCTTTCTTCTTGGATCTAGGGCCTAGTAATTTATGCTTGAGTTTTGAGATACGATTATGGGTAGGTCGGAGCCTTGTTCCGACCATCAGTCAGTTTACTCTTTAGAGGATTTGTGGACTTAGTGTGTACAACGGTGTTTAGTTTGTGGACTTTTTGGCTTTTTGTTGTTTAGTTTAGCTTACTCATAACCTTGTTTGCATTTCAGTTATTTACCCTATATTGTTGAGACATCATGGGTCCAGTTTGTGCTCCAGTTGATTGTGACTGGTGGCCTTGACGACCTAAGTGTTACAGTTAGAGATGTCATATAGATGGCTTTCCAGTCAGTCAGGTATGGGGAGCCAGTCGCCCCCCCCCCCAGTTATAGGGCATGAAAATGTTACACCCCGGAAAATTTTTGAAAATTATTTGATGTTCGTATGCTATGTTAAGGGAAGTACGCGTTGTATATTGATCGTAGATGACAAGGGAAATGTGTACGAATGGAAAAAACCAAGAGTATGTAATGTTTATAAATTAGGGTCAAATTTAATGACCATATCTCCCATTATATAATGAATTAGAAGCCTCACGACATATCTTATTAAAGGTCTTTGAGTGTAGTTTTCAAAACATCAAACCGCTCTTCAATCGAAGATCAGAATAAAAAGTTATAGACGTTTTACCATGACATTATCGGGCAGTAAGGTGGCCACCACCCTAAAAATGGCCACCGCCCAACTTGCTTTATATTTGAAGTCATGACTTATCAAATCATTTTCAAAGTTTCCAGAATTAAGGTGCCTGCTTATCCTATGAAATCATCTCAAATTTCCAGAAAACAACTAAGGAAAACACTAAGCTAAACTCCATTAAACTAAAGATAAGTGAAGGGGATCTACCATAAGGTGAAGGTGGTGTGTTGGTGGCTGTTTTGGCTGCACTTGGGCAGTGTTGTTGTGGTGAATTTTCTGCGTTTTTGAAGCTTTCCTAAGATACATATACGTTCACTCTTGGTAGGGATTAAACAAAAGTATAAAAGGTAAGGATTCTACTACTATCCTTGCTTAAACTTTTGATTACAAGACTAGAAGTTGGAGGTGTGTTTGGTGTGTTGGTGAACTGTTTTGTGGCATTTTAGACAGCAAGGTTGCTGTATTTTTTGAAAAGAAGTTGAGTTAAATTACTCCTATTTTTTACCAAGAACAAATCCCCAGCAAAAGGTAAGTAAACCCCTTTTAAACCTCTCAAAATTGTAAAGCGAAAATCTTGAAATTGGCAGCTAAGTGAGCTGTCGATGGACTGTTTCTGAGCTAAGTATTGCTCATTTTCCTTAGGATTTTTGGCGATTTATTTTTATGGCATTATACTTCATACTGAGTGAAATAATTACAGAAGAACTAAGGTAAAATTTCCTCTTGTTTCTACCTTAAAAGTTAGAGAAAACTAGTTGAGAAAATGGCTAAATGTTGTTGATGTTGCCGTGTGTTGTTATTGCTATTGTGACTGCCATTGTTTAGTTTTTTGGGCTGAATTTTGCGCTATAGATTAAGATTGTCTTGTGCCTATAAAACCACTGGAGTAATGAGGTTTAAGACTGATCATTGAAATAGTAAATCGGCTAGAAAAAAGTTCACCGGAGAAAGGTATGTAAGGCGTTCTTTGTCTCTTGATTTTCAAGAACGAATTCATGCCGAGGATTAATCCACCATTCCCCTGTACTTGATCTTATGTAGTAGCATATTATAATTACTTGGTATTAAGGCGTGTATTGCTAAAGAGTCGGAACACATGAATGTGAAGCGGAGAGGGCAATTGCCTTCTATTATGGTCATAGTTTTAAACAGAGTCTGAAATCCCCTCAATGTGGGCACTGTGAGCTAGTACTTTACATTATGTTATGTATTTGTGGTGTCAAAGTTTTTTCACATTATGGTTGCTAAAAAATTTGGTAAGCATGGCAAGACGACGATGCGCAGACAAACCTAATAATTGAAATCGGGTTTTAACTCAATAAGGGTAATGAGGGTAACGAAATGGAATTTTCTTATGACAGTTACCTACCCTATTATATTCATGTCTTAAGGTACCTAGGTCCACGAGGTGATTCCCCGATCCCTTTTTCTTAAGCTAAGAGACTAATTAATACGTTTCTTAATTAACCAATACGTTAAACTTGGAAGATAGAACCCGAATGGGTAAACTATTGATATTTCCATGGGACCATCTTTATTGGCAGGCTATGCACACTATCTTGATGTTAACATGTTAGACGAAAACCATAATATAAATGTTTATGCTTAAATTCAAACTACCCGCTAAAGCGGCAAGGATTGCCTTTAGAAAGTCGCTATATGTTTATTAGAGCTCTTGAGTTATCTATACCTCCTGAGAATTGCAGGCTTTAAGTAGACACATCGCATGTTCTTTGAAAGTTGTAGATGTGTAAGGAAATTAACCTAAGTGCAAAAGTTGAGGCGCTAGTAGCAAAGGAGAGATAAGAGTAAATGTTAGACCTTTTAAGGTAATAGGTGAGGTATATGCCTTTTGTCCATAGTTGATTTCAGGAACCTTTGAGCGACGTTAAAATATGAGCAAGACGAGTTTAAGAGACAAGGTTGGAAATTAGGTAAGAAGGTAAGTGCGTACAAGAATTGCTGGAATAGTGAACACGAGAGTAAATAATTAGGTAGGGAATGACGAATCCTGTTTGGAAAAGAATTTAAGATGAAAATGAAAAGTAGAGCTAAAGGTTGTTAAATTTGATGATAAGTGTTACAATTGTTAATGAATTAGGCAAGTAGCTAGCAAGATTTACCCTATTCTAAAGATGTTTAGCAAAAGAGTTATAAATAAAGTTGTTTATGTTCAATTGTGTTAAGTTAATGAATGGCCAATAAAGTGTTAACTCCTTAAGAAATAACTAGAATCGAATATTATGAGATAGTGACTCAAGTTAAAGAGAAGTTCTTCATTGTACTTTTAAACAATTATCTTTGATTATTTTTCTAAGAGTTGGATTAACTTTTCAGGTTTTAAAGGATTTTATTTTTTCTTGGAAGTTTCTAAACTATTTATAATGTTGTTAAGCTTTACTAAGCTCCACATATATTGCAATGTTTCACATGAGCTTTTCCTACGTTGTGTGAAATACGACTACAAGTCTTTATTTATCTTAAGGCAGCCCCCAGACAGTTGCCTAGCATTTGTATATTAAAGAGCTCCAGGTTTGAGATACACAAGTTATGTCTTCCTGTTCATAAGTTACCTCGAGAAGTGATATGATGTGCAATGAATGAGGTATGCTCACAACTCTTGATATGAAAGTATGAAATTCAAACGAGTATAAGCATGAAATGAATGCTAAGATTGTAAATAGAAAATGTTAGGTTAAGTGACTCCTCTCTGCTCCTCGTGTTAGAATTGTTAGGAGATGTTTAAAATCATGAATTTGAGTCTACACATGTATTTATGATATTCCAGTTCTAGGAACTTCCCTAGAATTCATTCATAGCATATGTATGTATTTAAAGGCTAAATTAAAGACCTATATGTGTATGAAATAATTGTAGTATTAGGGGTCGTGGTAAAATCCTACACATGTTATAGTTACTGATCAACATATTTTATGATTTCCAATATTCAAATAATTTGTATGAGCTCTGTAAGCTCCATTTATGATGGTGATTAAGATTTTTTTTTATTTTATCCAGGTGTGGTACATCGGCTGGAGATTTTTTATTTTACCCCAGTGTGATGCATCGGCTGGAGATATTTTTATTTTACCCCGGTGTGGTACATCGACTGGAGATATTATTATACCCCGGTGTGGTACATCGGCTGGAGATATTTTTATTTTACCCTAGTGTGGTACACCGGCTGGAGATCTTTTTATTTTACCCCNAGTGTGGTACACCGGCTGGAGATCTTTTTATTTTACCCCGGTGTGGTACATCGGCTGGAGATATTTATATTTTACCCAAGTGTGGTACACTGGCTAGACGAATTTTATATATGGATTTACGGTTGGCTGGTCGCTGGCATTACAGTTATAGTTTCTTTCCTGTGCATTTCATAATTGCATTTTCATCTCTTTATAGAGTTATTATCAAGTTTCTATTTCCAGGATTCCAGGTTGTTACCATTCCTTATTCCTAGTTCAGTTATCTTAAGTTCAGTTATGTTATAGTGAGTTGTTATCAATTACAGGTTGCAAAGTTCTAGGTTATATTTGTCCTCTATATGTTTATGTGCTAAGTTAGTTATTACAGGATTGTTATCTCATGGTTACAGTTCCAGCCTTACATACCAGTACATATCATTCGTACTGACGTCCCCTTGCTTGGGGACCTGCGTTCGTGCTGCAGGTGTAGGTAGAGGTCAGGATAGCCAGTTGAGTAGCAGTTCATGAGATCAACAGATGGTTGGTATGCTCCTTTCTTCCTGGAGCTAGGGCTTAGTTATTTACGCTTGAGTTTTGAGATGCAGGTATGGGTAGGTCGGAGCCCTGTTCCGACCATCAGTTAGTTTACTCTTCAGAGGTTTTGTGGACTTAGTGTGTACCATGTTATTCAGTTTGTGGCCTCGTCGGCTTATTGTTGCTTAGTTGGAAGACCAATTGCCTTGGTGGCATTTCAATTGTTTACCCCGTATTGTTGAGACCTTATGGGTCAAGTTTATTCTTTAGTTTATTGTGACAGGTTGTCTGGATGGCCTAAGTGTTACTATTACAAATTTCATATAGACGGCTTTTCGATGAATCATGAATCGAGTGCCAGTTGCACCCTACTCTAGTTTTGGGGCGTGACACTATGTCAAGACCCGAGTCTATACCCTGGGCGAGACACGGTACTTGGAGTCACAAGTAACCCCAAGAAAACCCATGGTCTATCATAACACTGGTAATCTTAGTAAACATATGTGGAAGCTTTAAATAATACAATCATTTAAGAAAGCTATGTTGACAAGAGTCAATGCATCTGAAGAAAAGAATATAATACTGAATGTCTGAATCTATGTCTAAAATCCATCTACTAATGATGAGTTACTGGGACAAGCTCCCAACTAACTCTAAAGTCTAACTAATTGAAAATAACTGAAAAATAAAATATTATCCTCGAAAGATGAGGACTCACTACTACTGCTGCTGATATCACCAAAAGGAATCTACTAGTGGTGTTGAGGCTGAGAACCTGCGTCTGTATCATGATATGATACAACATAGAAGGTATGCATCAGTACTTTAAATGTACTAAGTAAGTGAGAGAACGTATAAACATGAAGAAAAAGTAACTAAACTGTAATGACATGTAATGGCCAACTGAAATACTGAACAACTGAAATATAATTGAGATGGTTAATAATGACCCTGACTGATGGTCATAGACATGCCCTGAATCTAAGATATTAATCTGGGCTAACTGTACTGACCTGAACTGAACTAAGTAAATTTGAAACTGTACTGACTAGTGGGAGAGTCTATAACTGACATATAACCATGTGAGCTAGATGTGGAGTTTGATGTATACGCCTCATCGATAGAACCTAATATACCTTGCCAAGGTATAAAGGCATGAACTGGGTGATCACAAGTCTAGGGCCATAGGGCCAAATAAATAACCTACAGTGGCAATGTAGTTCTAGGAACCTGGGTGCACTGGAACCCCAGTCCACTCGGTGCTAAGTCCTATTCCCACTAGATAGTAACTAGTCTGACTACCAAGTTGATAGCTTAAAACTGGGGTCTAAGACTAAGTCAGAGATACCTATATGGAAGTACCTTGAGAGTCTTATCGGACCGGATTCTGTAATAGGCGTTCTAAGACTGGTAAGAGCTGCTTATTTGGAAGCGTCATAACCGTCTAAAGAACAAACTGAACTGAAGCTGGTGGTTCTAAGACTTGTCAGAGCTACTTATCTAGAAGCGTCATAACCGTCTAAACAACCAACTAATATATGATAACTGATAATTAATTCTGATAACTGACATTTGGGGAGCACCACTAATACCTTAATAAAAGTCTATTGTCAAAGTGATCAGTGGACATTTCTGAAAATACTGAACATGCTAACATTCTGATTGAACCTGGACTAGCATACAACTGACTAATATTTTAACTAACATTAATAATACGGGAATACCAACACTTATAGAATCAAGAAACATGAATAACCAATCAATTATCCAAGACTCTAATTTACTGCATCCAAAAGCTAGGGCTAAATCATTTTACAAGAAGATAGTTCCACATGATTTCTAAGAATTGGGAAAATATAGCAGCTAATAAGATTGAATAATATTCCACCTGAAATTTATCGAATTCTATCTGAAAACGTTCTAAATTTTGAAACGTCAGGGCTATAACTAATAGAAGATTATAGAATGGTTTTGGGGATACAAGGGAATAACAATTCCCTTGTTGAATTTCCACATACCTGGTGAAGAAATCCTGGAGAATATCCGTTGAGAATCTAAGAAGAAAAATTGATTGACCTAGCTTCTGCTCTGAGTTTTATGAGAAAATTCTACGATCTGACTTATGAGGGAATGAGAGGAATGAAGTATATTGTCAATTACCCCTCTAAATTCCCTGAATATAACCCAAATCAATGTAGTTTAGGGATTAAAAAGATGGAAAGTTACAAAAATATACCTGGGAGAAAATCTGGAAAACTGCTGACAGGGACCAACGAGTCACTCAACGCGTCGTTTGTTGAGACCCCGACGCTTTGGGACTAGTCGTTGGTCCTAGGCCTAGATGTTTTTCTCACTGGAACTAGCAACGAGAGGGACCACGACTTGCTGGATGAACCAATGGGTCACTGGTACCTCCCATGACCACTAGCAAGAAATCAAACAAAACACTGGACCCTTTTTCCAACGGGTGACACAACGACTTGTTGGTTGGGACTACGAGTCGTTGTCACCTCTTGTTCTGTCCACTAGAAATCCTAAAGGATTTTTAAGCTTCATACCAAGGGTGGTGACAAAAACACATGTTGTGATACAAAGGGTTATTTCTGCCACTTGTTGTCAATGAAAAAGATATCTAGGAGCCCAACTAACGACTCACACCATGAGTTGTTGTATTAGAAGATGACTCATTGGTTGACTAGTGGGTTCTTGGAAAAGGGATCACTAGGTTTTAATCTAGGGATGCAATGAGTGACAGGAAGACTCATTGTTTTTCACAACGGGTCGTTCCATGTCCCGTTGGTTCCCGAAGGACCAAGGCAGCGCTGGCCATGACCCAGATAATGGGTCATTGGAGCTGAGCACGACTCGTTGTCTTGGTCGTTCTAAGGCAAAAATTTCTGGTTCTACTGGATTTTTCTTCCAAGGTCTAAGTTTGGTCTAGGAAAGTTTCGGGGTGTTACAATATCTCCCCTTGGGATCATTTATCCTTGAATGAAGGCTAAGACAACTGGAAAACTAGGAAAAGAGCTGCAAATTCCCAAACTAAGACTATGAACTGACTTCTTAAGGAATGACTGAGTCCAAACTAACTTAACCATACTAACAGAGTTTATGCAACTAGAATGCACATTGAAAATCTGAATAGAGCTGCTGAGTACAAAACTGAACAGAGTATTGAGGAGGAATTTACTACCTGATGTTGAAAATGAATTGGAAGGGAATAAATGAGGGTATTTATCCATCATGTCTGCTTTTGTCTCCCATGTGTCTCCCTCAACTAGCTGGTTCCTCCACAAGACTTTCACCGAAGTGACTTCCTTGTTTCTCAGCTTACGAACCTAACGGTCTAGGATTTGAACTGGAACCTCTTCGTAAGAGAGACTATCCTTCACTTCCACACTGTCTAGTGGCACAACTAAAGTTAGATAACTGATGCACTTCTTCATTAGTGACACATGAAAGATTGGGTGCACAGGTACTAACTCTGGAGGTAATTCTAACTCATATGCCACACTTCCAATTCGCCTCAGAATCCTATAGGGTCCTAAATATCTTGGACTGAGTTTTCCTTTTTTTCCAAACCTCATCACCCCTTTCATGGGTGAAATTTTCAGGTAAACCCAATCATTTTCAGCAAATTCCAACTCTCTCCTTCTCACATCTGCATAGGATTTCTATCGACTTTTCGCTGTTTTCAACCTCTCCCTGATAAGTTGCACCTTCTACATAGCTTCATGAACTGAGTCTGGCCCTATCAAGGTAGCTTCACCAACATTAAACCACCCTATAGGAGGCCTACACCTCCTACCATATAAAGCCTCAATGGGGCCATCTGATTACTAGAGTGGT
Source organism: Datura stramonium (assembly GCA_018107945.1). Classification (NCBI taxonomy): domain Eukaryota; kingdom Viridiplantae; phylum Streptophyta; class Magnoliopsida; order Solanales; family Solanaceae; genus Datura; species Datura stramonium. The sequence goes on along the minus strand of JACEIK010003402.1, from coordinate 137,697 downwards.
AGCTGTTGTAGTACGCAAACTCGATGAGAGGTAGGTGATCATCCCAACTGCCCTTGAAATCTATTACACAAACTCTCAGCATATCTTCTAAGGTCTAAATAGTTCGCTGAGCTTGTCCGTTTGTCTAAGGGTGAAAAGTTGTCATGAGCTTGACCTGGGTACCGAGTCCTTTCTGAAATGAATTCCAGAAATGTGAGGTAAATTGGGTACCTCTATCTGAAATAATGGACAAAGGCACTCCATGCAGTCTGGATAACTCCCGGATATATAGCCTAGCATAATCCTCAGCTCAATCTGTAGTTTTAACTGGGAGGAAATATGCTGACTTGGTCATCTGGTCTATTATCACCCAAATTGAGTCTTGTTGCTGGGTAGTACGAGGTAGACCTGTAATAAAGTCCATATACACTTCTCACTTCTATGTGGGTATGTTTCACGATCCGAACATCGGCCCGGATCGAGATATGGTACAAGGAACCCCGAGAGGCTCCAAGTCGATCCATGGCATGAACATAACATCTAACTCAATCATAGGTAAGAGGAAGATCATCATGAATAACATAAAAAAGGTCTAAACAAACATAACATCTGAATACATACATCAATCTAAAGCGGAATACAAAATATGTCCGAAAAAACCTCTAACATTGATGAGTTGATGGGACAAGACTCCAACTAACTTGTTATAGTCTGAAAACTTAAAAGATGAAATACAACTGTTAAGAAGGGCCCTAGGAAGATGAGGAATCACCAATTGAGACTGAGGAATGCTAACTACGGGAATCTGGCTAGCGAGGGATTGAGTCTGGATAACAGAGCCTATATCATGAAATGATACAACATAGATATGCAGGCAGTACGTGGAATGTACCGAGTATGCAAGGTAAGTAAAACTGCTATGTAAGTGAAATCATTAAACATGCAGAGTATAAAACATAATAAGATAAGATTTTGAGAGTAGGACTTGCATGCTATTTTTTGAAATCATTCTTTGAACATAATTGAACCTCATAATTGAATCGAATGATCCAAAGTTGAAAGCTGATAATCATAAGTAAACCTGAACATTGGGTCAAACCTGCTAAAAACATAATACCATGACTGATGTACATGCATAACTAAAATCATGAGGAACAATGGGAGAATCTTCATATAATTGACATTACCATGATATAGCTTACGTGGTCTCGACTGTCACACTCAAGTGGGAAGAGCTGTCCAAAGCCTTGCTAGGGCTAAGGGTGCTACCATGATATCGATATCAAGCTCAAGGCCCCTTGGGGGAAGGAGAAGCTCACAAGTGAGGTCCCAAATAATCTGAACATACATACGTTGGCGCGTAGTTCTGAGACATAGGGTTGATTAACCCTAATCCTACTCGGTGCTAGAACTACTCCCAAAAATATGCATATGCTCTCAATCATTATTCAACTAAGATAACCATCGTCTAGTGACAAAGCTGAATAATAACATACATGCATAATATGAAATCATAACATGAGGAGACTTGGCTTAAACCATACCACAAGCTGAAAATAATGGGAGTCTTGACTCTAAAACCATGTGGTGAGCTAATTCATTAAATTATAAAATATACTTGATAATATGGGCTTTCCCAATACTTAAACATGCTTGAAATAAACTTGATTCACTTTGAAAACATGAACATAAACACAAGTATTTCAAAATGATACCTTCTTCATAACATCTCATTATGCTTGTACAAATACTTCATAGATCTCAACTTTCATGAACTTTCATGGATGGGCATCATAATTTAGAAAACTTGAAAATATAATTTATAATTTAGAACATTGTAAAATCTACCCATTAATCATAATTCATCATTTAAAACATGCTTAGATCATACCCATGATTGAAACTTAGGAATTCATGCATTGGGTAAAATCCCCATGGAATCATCAATTAGAACATCATGAATTGGGAGGGAATTGGGTATGGGACTATTGCACCCGTTCATAGCCTTACATACTCGAGAGGATCTGATTTCACAACTTCTTTGATTGCCCAAGGAAGAATTGATGAAGAACCTTGATGAACTATGCTTGATCACTCTCTAAACCTTTAAACTTGCAAGCATGAGTGAGGATAGGATTAGAATGACTTAACCCTTCTAAAAACACTCTATTCAGAGATTAAAATGACATATTGTAGGCCTTGGGAACTTAGGAATTATGGAAAAACCCTTAATAAACTTGCAGAGAAAAATAGACTGCCAATCCCAATGAGTGAATGGACGAGTCGTTGCCAGTGACCATGACACATGGTCACCTCCCATCATCTTCACTGCCAAAAACATTTAATCTTTAACCAGCTGCTAACCACGATCCACATTCACAAATCGTGGCATCGACCACGACTCGTGCTGACTAGTCGTTAGGTACACTGCCTGCTCTTCCTCCATCCTTGAACTGCCTTTGACTACGGGCCACCCAATGAATCGTTTTGTTGACCACGACTCGTGGTCACACCCATGGCCAGATCCCAAATCAAAATTTCAACCATTGCCAGACCCCTCCCTACGAGTCACTTAACAACTCGTGGTGTTCCTGACAGGTCACAGGATGAGTCATCTAGTAACCCATTGTGGAAAATCCTATTTTCTCCGTTTCAACTCCCTGGTCTAATCTTAGGGCATTCAGAGTATTTCAATATCTCCCCCTTGGGAACATTCATCCTTGAATGTTGAAAATCATACTAAGAAGCAGATAAATGCAATCATCATACACAAATACTGAACTTACATGCTGAAAACTGACGGAGTGACTGACTCCGGTTTGAACTACATGAATGAACTGAATTCCCGAATCACACATACATCCATTTAGATGAAAGAAACTAGGGTACATGAGCTAAACATGAAACTGAATAGAGTACTAAGGAGGAAACTGATACCTCAAGCTGAAACTGAGCTGAAAGGGAATAAATGCGGGTATTTTGCTATCATATCTGCCTAAGCTTCCCATGTAGCTTTCTCAACATGTTGATTCGTCCACAAAACCTTGACTGAAGCTACTTCTTTGTTTCTTTGATTACGAACCTGACGATCCAATATTTCCACCAGAACCTCCTCATAACTAAGGCTATCTTTCACACCGACACTATCCATCGGAACAACTAGAGCGAGATCCCTCAAACATTTTTTTAAGAGCGATACATGGAAAACCGGATGGACTAAAGATAATTCCGAGGACAACTATAACTCATTGCTACCTTGCCAATCCGTTTCACAATCCGGTAGGGGCCAACATAACGGGGGCTAAGTTTTCTTTTCTTTTCAAACCTTATCACTCCCTTCATGGGAGACACATTTAGAAACACCAAATCATCAACTTCAAACTCGAGTTCTCTCCTCCTCACATCCGTATAGGACTTTTGGCGACTCTGAGCGATTTTCAACTTGTCCCTTATAAGATGAACTTTCTACATTGCCTAATGTACTGAATCTGGACCAATCATTGCTTTCACGGACTACAAACCAACCGATAGGCGATCTACATCTCCGCCCATAGAGAGCCTCAAACTGAGCCATTTGAATGCTGGAATTATAGCTTTTTTTATACGCAAACTCAATGAG
>JACEIK010003402.1:84465-96843 GCA_018107945.1 Datura stramonium | reverse complement strand
ATTTAAAAATATTTTTATGATTATCATGATTTAACTAGACCATGAATGCATGCATATTATACTATGAGAACTATATATATTTTAGGAGTAGTATTGAACACTGAGTAGGTTCGGGGCATAGGTTCGGCCTCAAATCTCTAAACTACGTGCCACCGTAGGATATCTTGGGACCTCCCTTGTGACAGTCCCCTGTCCCAAATTTCCCTTTTTCATGGTGATATAACGTCCTTCATGGTTCTACCCTTGGCAAGGTACGAACGGCCTCCCGACTAGAATTACATATTGGGCTCCATGTGTGCTCATATGGGGTATGTCAGTTAAGAGAATCGCCCACTGTTCCTCATGATTTATGCATATTTATGGTTATTTATATTGGCTCAAGTCATGTTAAGTAAAGCTTTTTCTCTTATAATTATGATTACGAATGTTTTGAAAACCTTGTGCCTTATGTTATGTTACGATATTTATGATATAAGCATGATGTCCTACTTTTATGATCATTTATGAGATTTATATATTTTAAATATCCGTTTTACTTACTTTGGATACTCATTACATTCCACGTACTAACCGCATACTTTCTATACTGTATCGTTTCATGATACAAGACCTGGGTCTCAGGCTCATCTCCATCATTAGCCTATCTCAGTGTTAGCTATCAGCGTTTTTGGTGATTCCTTATATTCTGAGGGCCATATGTTCATATTATAATGTTCTTTAGTTTCAGTTTTGCTGGGTTAGTTGGGGATGTTTTCCCATCAATCCATCTTATGTGATAGAGGCTTTTAGACCGTATATAGTACTCAGCTGATGTGTATTTCTAAGTATTTTACTAATTTTATGCTATGCTATGTTACGTTTATATTTCCTCTATGTCGCATGTTCAGTATTCTGCCTTAAGTGATATGACGTTAGACGTATGCTTATGCCATGGGTAGACTTGGGGCCTCTCCGGATTTCTTGTCCCATGTTACGATCCGGGTCTACATTGGGGTCGTGACAAAATTGATATCAGAGTAATAGGTTTGAGGTTTCCTAAGGTGTCTGAAAGCCGCGTTAAGTAGAGTTTTTTCATGGGTGTGAAACGTGCCACACTTATGACAAAGAGGCTATGAGATGTTTAGAAAACATTTCCTTCTTTCATGATCTATTTTGTGCGATGAATATCTTTCTATCCTTCTAACTTGTGTATTCACACTCCAAAGAATAACGCCAGTCAGTGGAATAAGAGGCGCTATTGAGTCATTTCTCCCTGCAGGAGTTAAGAAAAGCTAAGGAAGAAGAATTCGTGAACTTGAAGTAAGGAACCAAAAGAGCGGGGGAGTACGGCTAGAGAAGTATGAAGCCTTCTGTGATAGCCTCATAGGCAAATGGGAATTCAAGAAATAGTGATTTCTATCTAGTCTAAAGAAAGGGACCAATCTTTAAAATGATGACCTTTAAGCTAAGGGGGAGATTATAAGGTGAAGGACCAGGTCATGCCTTGAGTTTCAAGTGTGAAGTTCCAAGATCAGTAATTATGGGAGATCGATCCACACTTGTTCAGGTTTCATTCTGTACTTCTGCCTATGCAATAATCTACTCATGCCGTATGTGAACATGTATGCCCATGTCTAAGTTCCAAGTACTCCTTACATGTATTCGTACTCAGATTCATTGAATGAGAAGTAACTACTTCAGATGGTAATTTCAGTCTTCTTCCATGATTCCATAAATCTCAGCTTCATTTCATGTCCCTCTTTATGTATATAAACTAATGTGTCTCAGCATGCTCAGCTCTATGGACTCAGTCCTTAAGATTTATTGTATCAGCTAATAAGATCGTGTTATATCAAGTATATGCCCAGATTAGATTTCTTGAATGATTCGTGCTCATAATTTCCTTACTATAATCCCTATGAATGTTCCCCCATGATGGAAATGATGGTTAAAATGTGTACGTTTAGGATAACTCCCTATCCCTTCCATAGATGTCGAGTATGTAGAAGTTCAGGAACCACAGTTATTAGCCAAGCCTAGAAGTGTAATAACCCACGTGGTCATTTGTGATTGTTGATACATTTCCTTGGGTTTAACCTTTTCGTATCCTCATTTTGTTACTTATGACTTTAGGAGATGGGTGACACAATTTCCAAGATGATCCAATGAAGATTGGATAAGATTTTCAATTTTTGAAAGGTTTGAAGTCTGAGAGGTTTGAACAAAGTCAACATTTTCGATTAACGAGCTCAAATTGGATTTTGAAAGTTCTGTTAGTTTCGAATGGTGATTTATGACTTAGTTGGATGGTTTGCATGGATCTCGAGGTTTTCGGGAGTGATTTGAACCTTTGGTTGGATTTATGAGCTTTAAGGAAGCTAAGTTTGACCAAGATCAACTTTCGATCAAAACGACCTCATATCGGTGATTTTATGATTCCAACATGTCTGAAATGTGCTTTATAATTGAATTTCATATTTGGTTTGTGACCAGAGGATTTCTGGTGAGTTTCGAGTGGATTTGAACATTTTGTGTGTTTAGCATGATTTAAAGCATAAAATGTGACAACTCTGAGGTTCTTTTTTTAGTTTTTGAGATTGAAAAATTATTCTGAGACTTTAAAAATTCTTAGCATGAATTATAGGAGTTATCTAAAAAGTTTGGTGCAATTTTGATAAGTCAACATCGGCTTTTATTACAAAGGATGAAATAATTCTTGAACGAGAAAAAATGATGTCTGACTGGTAAAACGAGAACCAAATGGAGTTTTGATTGAATGAATAGGTCCTTATCATTATTTGAGAACTATAGAAAAAAGAATCATCGCATTTCGAGTTCGTATGATGAAGTTATGGCCATTTTAGTAAAAATTAAAGTTGCTAGTGCAGCCCTATATAAATATCTGAGCAGTGTATTTTTGCACAGACTATGTTTATTTGGTATTTGGAGTTCTGGAGTTCGTAATTGAGTGATTTTTGCGGCATTCTTCTCTATTTAACAAGGGGGTAAGTATCTAATCCTTAATTTGGTATTTCTCCATAATTTCGTCAGTTGGTTTTTATTTATATCCGTGAATTTATTAAAGGAAAATTGAGGATTTTGGGTCTACAGTTAAGAGACCGTATTTTGATGAATTCAAAGTCGATTTGAGTTCCGTTTTGGGTGAAATTCATATTTGAGTTCTTTACATTATGGGTAACATGATTTTCAAATAAAATTTTAGTTTTGCCCTTGGGGGCTCGGGGTTGACATTTTGGGCTCGGGACAGAAGTATATCAATATGGGTGTCCATGATTTTATTTTTTTAATGAAGAACACGTATTTGACTAGATTTTGATCATTCGGAATGGCTACGGAAGGGCAAATTCATAATTTGATTCTTGAGCTTCATTTTGAGGAAGGTAGAGATTTCTTGATTTTTTGAGGGTTCGAAAAGAAGGGGAAGCTTAGTCCCCAGTATGTTGGGCCATATAGGGTTGTGAGACGTGTTGGCAAGGTGACCGATGAGTTAGAGCTACCAGCGGAGTTAGTTTTGGTGCATCCGATGTTTCATGTGTCCTTGCATAATGCATCGAAGACCCATCTTTAGTGGTTCCGGTAGAGGAAGTTAGGGTGAAGGGAAACCTTACCTATGAGGAGGTACCAGTTGAGATCCTTGATCATCAGGTTCGTAAGTTGAGGAACAAGGAAGTAGCCTCGGTGAAAGTCTTGGGGATAAATTAAATTGTTGTGAGAGCTATGTGGAAAGCCGAAGCAGATATGTTGTCTATATACTAGTATCTTTTCCTACCATCTCAGTTCTAGCTGGAGGTATAAATTTCATCCTTAGAACTCTATTTAGTTTTATGTCAAGTCATGCATAACAGTTCCATTCATGTCTTAGCATGTATGTATGTTTCATGAAAAAATTTATTTCAATCATGTGTATCAGCCTGGAGTCGATCACTCCGTCAGTTTTCAGCTTCAGATGTTCATTATTTGGGATGGCAGTTCTTTTCCCAGTTCTTTAGTATGCTTAACCCATATTCGAGGACGAATGTTTCCAAGAGGGAGATATTTTAATACCACAAAAGTTCCTAAGACTAGACTTGAGATTTGAAGTGTGATCAGCAGGAAAACTTGGAAATATTTACTTCAGTACGACTCAACCTACGAGTCGTAGGTTGGTAGTATGAGTGTAGGAAGACCCATGGTCCTGATCAAATAAGTTGTTTCCCAACCACGAGCCTCCACTATGAGCTGTAGTATGTGGGTACGGCCCGGGGCCAGAAGTCGTAGCAAGTCTTTGGAGTTATCATGTGAATGATTGTACAGATAATAGTAAGACTCGTAGGATGAAGTTACGGGTTGTGGTATGCATCATGGAAATATTCAGAGAGTTGGGGGGAAATGGACTCATTAGTCACTGGAGGAAACCATAGGTTGGTGGTATGACTCATTGTACGAGTCGTAATATGATGGTGTGAATCGTTGGTTCAGTCGTGAGTTGATATATTATAATGCCTCGGACTTTTATTCTAATTTAGGAACCCTTCTAGGTATGTGGATAGACCCACACCCGATGAATTTATGGAAACAAGATGTTAAGATTAATTCCAATGTGTAAGAAGTGCATTGGATGTAAATTAAGGTCATAAGGAACCTCTAACATGAAGTTGAGTTGAGAGCCTTCTTCCGATTGGGTTTTTTATATTGGTTTGTCTAAGAGTCAAATTCAACCGATCATAGCTCCCATGTTACAAAAAGTTTTTAGGTGATTCATCATATCAAATTGAAGCCCATTGAGCCTTCTTTCCAACGCATCTGACCTTGCATCAATCGAAGTTCAGAGTAAAAGGTTATGAGCGATTTAGTGAAGCTGCAACAAGCATGGTACGACTCTCAGTACGAGTTGTATAACAAATCTACGACCCGTACTGTTGGTCGTACTAATTTTCAGTTACAGGTTTTATTTCGATACTTTTGGGACATTTTGCTAAACTCTAATGCTTCTAACTCCTAAATGAAGACGTTTTGGGCTTTCTTAAGGTCAGATTAAAGAGATTAACCTAACCTAAATCCTTACTCTCTTCAAACATGCTTAGATTAGATTTTCTCTCAAGAAAGGAGCTAGGGTTCTTCTTCAACCTCTTAAAATCTTCTTGGACTCTTCAATACAAGTTAAGGAATCATCAAACCAGGTATGTAGGGTTATAAATGGGTGTTTTCATTCACACCCATGCCCAATCTCTTCTAATTCATAAAATTTAATCAAAAATCTTATGGGATTTTAACTTAAATCTTGTGGAATTCTAGTGATTTACTAATGGATTATTATAATTCAGGAGTTTCATCATGTTTTATGAATTTTGATCAGATTCTACAACTATTTTGATTATAAAATTATTGATTTTGATTTCTACTAAATTTATCCTAATTATGTATGATCTATGATGAATTGACTTATGATCTTTACTTCAATTGTCGATATTTATAAACACATCATGATTTATGATTTAAATTATGGACTTATTCAAATACCCATTATGATTTGATGATTTGGAAGGTATATGTATGGTCTACAAGTATGCATGAAATCTATGATTTATGAATTATATTTTGGCCGACTCACGGGCCTTATGTCATGGCTAGTTTACGTATTTACAAGTATGTTTATAATTATCATGATTTAACTAGCCCATGAATGCATGCATATTATACTATGAGCACTATATATATTTTTGGAGTAGTATTGAACACCGAGTAGGTTCGGGGCATAGGTTCGTCCCCGGATCTCATAAACTACGTGCCACCATAAGATATGTTGGGACCTCCCTTGTGATTGTCCCTTGGTCCAAATGGCCCTTTTTCATGGTGATATAACGTCATTCATTTTGTTCTGCCCTTGGAAAGGTACGAACGGCCTCCAGACTAGATTTACTAGTCGGGCTCCATGTGTGCTCTTATGGGGTATGTCAGTTAAGAGAATCGCCCACTGTTCCTCATGGTTTATGAATATTTATGATTATTTATAATGTCTCAAGTCATGTTAAATAAAGATTTTTCTTTTATGATTATGATTACTATTGTATTACGAATGTTTTGAAAACCTTGAGTCTTATGTTATGTTACGATATTTATGATATGACCATGATGTCCTACTCTTATGATCATTTATGAGATTTGTATATTTTAAATTTCCTTTTTACTTATCTTGCATACTCGGTACATTCCACGTACTGGACGCATACTTTCTATTTTGTATCATTTCATGATACAGGACTCGAATCTCAGGCTCATCTCCATCATTAGCCTGTGTCAGTGTTAGCTATCAGCCTTTTTGGTGAGTCCTCATGTTCCGAGGGCCATATGTTCAGACTATGATTTTCTTTAGTTTCAGTTTTGCTGGGTTAGTTTGGGATGTTGTCCCATCAACCCATCTTAGGTGATAGAGGCTTTTAGACCTTATGTAGTACTAAGCTGATGTGTATTTCTAAGTATTTTCTTAATGTTATTCTATGTTACGTTACGTTTATGTTTCCGCTATGTCCCATGTTCAGTATTCTGCCTTAAGTGATATGAAGTTAGACGTATGCTTATGCCATGGGTCGACTTGGGACTTCTCCGAGGTTCCTTGTCTCATGTTGCGATCCGGGTTTACATTCGGGTCGTGACAGTGTTCAACTAATCATAACATACTGAATTCATTAGAGTCTGATCAGGGATACTTTCTATTATCAAGAGGCCATAAAGTCTAAAGGATCATGATTAAGCTTTGTCATCAAAATTCATAACACCATAGGCCCAAAACATAGTATAATTCATGCGTTTTATGTTCACGAAAATCCATAGGTTCAAATCATGCTTTAACATATATACAAAAATCATGTGTTCTAGATTTATGAAAAACTCATACGTTCAACTCATGCTCAAGATATATATATATATATATATCGAATTCATGGTAAAAGCATGTAAATAACTAATGAGGCCATATCTCGAAAATAGTCCTATTTCATGTTAACATTCTAAAAGATCATGCTACTATCATATCATGTACATAAATCATGAGTTTGGGAGCCTTTTCATTAACATACATAGCTATATATCATGAGAGAAATGAAACCCGTAAGGGACATGTGAGAATTCATGCATAAATTGAAGCCCTAAGGCATGCTTTTCTAGAATTCAAGGAATTAGTGTTTTAACATAAAACTTGGGATACAAGAATGGAAGGAAATCCTTGTTGAATTCCCACATATCTGGTTAGAAAACTCACTTAATGATCTTGGAACTTGCAGCACCTTGCAGAGAAACCCTACGTGTTCTTGAGCTTGGAGAGAAGAAGAGGAAAAGAAACTTAACGGATGATTTTTGGAGAATGAGGGTCTTTGTCTAGGGAAAACCCTTTAACTCGACCCTTACAATACCCAAAACGATGTCATTTAGGAACTAGAAGCATAGAATTTTACTTAAATACCCCTAAGATTTCGATCCAAAAACTACCCGTCTAGTGACCACGACCCACACCACGAGTTGTTGATCCTTACCACGACTCATGGTGATCATCCGTTACTTTAGGGGAAAACTTATAGCTTTTGATTCTTCGACCTAAAATTGAATAGGAAGAGTCGTTACTAGCTATGATGACTCGTTACTTCACTCATCGTCACCACTGCTTCACCTAAACAATGTCTATAATCCTTCCAACGGGTCGTCACTCATCACAACGAGTCATTACATCCTTCAATTTTTACTGACCCATACTTTGAACCTTTCTAAAATCCACTTAATGACTTATCAGGATGATCCATTACTTGATGTAACGAGTCGTTACTTGACTCGTTTTTTCTGGAAAGTCTGGACTACTGTACAATGGCTGCATCTAACAAGTTGTTGTTCCTCACAACGACTCTGTTTCCTCTCATGGTTATCAAATTCCTATTGCCCCCTCTTTGAAACCCTTCCATGGCTCAAGATAATGAGCCATTAGAGCAATCAACAACCCATCACACGAATCATTTTGAGGCATTTTTGTTGGTTTTCCTGTTGAAATTCATCTAACACTGGGGTTTGGTCTGGGAACCTCTTGGGGTGTTATAATATCTCCCCCTTGAAAACATTCATCCTCGAATGTAGGCTAACATACTGAAAGGATAGGGATGGAACTAAAATCCTAAAATTGAGCAATTACAGTTGAAATTGATAGAGTATCTGACTCTGAGCTGATTTATATATCTGGACTAAATTCCTGAATCGTACAAGCATGCTAAGACTTGAGAAGGACTAAAAGACATGAAACTAACATGGAACTGGATAGAGTACTGGGGAGGATTCTTTTCCTCAAGCTAGAACCGAGCTGTTACTGATTGAGTTATCATTTCCAACTGCTTTCTGATACTAAACTAGCCATCATGGTATATGGTCTAATTGAAAGTAAGGGACTCATAAACGCGAATTCTTCATGACATCTAAAACTGAGCACCTACATTAGGTAACCTGTTCTACTGAGCTACTGAAGCAAATTCTAAAGACTGACTTCGAGGGTTGAGCATACTGGAAAGCATGAGTTAACACACATAACTAGTTTATGACATAAAGCTGAGACTTAAGGATTCATAGGGTAAGACTGGCCTCGCTATCTGAAGCAGTTATCTAGAAATTTTGGAATTTTGCACATGGGAATGGATAGAGCGTAGCTTCAACTGAAACATAATAGAACTCATCTGGACCCGAAGGGATTGGAATCCATAGCTACTAGTGCAAGGACTCCCCCAATAGTGTACCCAAGATTTGACTTGTCTCATAGACCTACCATCTCCTCCGTAGCTTAAAGACCTCATTTTAAGTCTCCTATATATTTCTTAAGGTTGGGCTAAACCACTAACTCTCGACTCTTCCTTCACCTTTAATATTTACTTAAAGCTTCATAATTATAGTTATTTCACACCAGATATCGACAATCTCCTCTCCATATACATCAAGGGAGTTTATGTCCCATACTGGGAGTCTAATCTATCATGCTAAGAGTAAGAACACGAATATCTCATAACATACCTGTGGCTCCTTATGCCATTTTACCCTGATCCTGATGTGCTGACAAGGCGTAGGAGCGGTTTTGACACTGTTCGCCACCTGTACTAGAGGATGTGCCCTGCTGAAATGGACGGGCTTTCGGAGCTGCTGAAGAGGTGGCTAAGGCTCTACTCTCCGCCTTCTTGGATACTGGACAATCTCTGAGCTTATGACCTGACTTGCCGCACCAAAAGCAAGCATCCAAACCAATCATGCACTCCCCCAGAAGGTTCTTCCCGCAGTTCTTACAAGTTGGGTATGTAATCTCCCTTACCCTGGGTCTATACGGGACACTATCTGTCGAAGGTGTTGGGGCTGATGATCTCAGTTGGGAGCGTGAGCGGTGTCCACCACTCGTCCTCTTATGGGAGAACTCTGAATCTCCTATTCTAGCCCTCTTGGCCTCTCTATCATTTTGTTTCACCTTCTACGCCTCTATTTGTTGGGCATATATCACCAAACGTAAAAAGTCTATGTCCTTGTGTAACATGGCAGTCCTGCACTCTTTGACCAAGGAGTCAGCCACTCCATTCACGAACCTACTCACATGAGCCCTCTAGTCGGCTACTATCTCCGGTGCATACTTGGAAAATTAGGTAAACTCCAACGCATACTCCTGGAAAGTCATGCTATTTTGCCTCAAGTTGACGAACTCCGTCGCCTTTGCCTCCCTCAACTCTCTGAGGAAAAACTTGTCCAAGAAGGCAGTCATAAAATCATCCCAACTTACGAGGACTACTCCAACTCCCCGACTATCTTTCCACTGATGGAACCATATATGAGCGACCCCCTGCACTCTCCGTTCCTGTCACCCCCATAATCTGGGTGATCTTATGGATCTTCTCTAAGAACTCATACGGGTCCTCATCCACCTTTGACCCTAAGAACTCGGGTGGGTTCATACTGAGGAAGTCTCTTACACTAGCCGCTGTTATGTTCCTATTTTGGGGAATATAAGCCACCACCTGCTGATTAATCTGAGCGGTCATGGCCTGCGCCAATGTGTGAAAGGCTACCTTGAACTCAGCATGAGTAACATGTTCATTCATCGGGTTCACTGGGGTTGGTGGGGCTTATTTTTCACGTCCCACCTTGGGAGGCATGACTGGCACCTGGTGCCCTACTAGGACCTACACTACTGGACTAACTGAGCCTTAGCACTTCTGGTGCCAGGCTGGCTCTAACTCTGGATTCAAGAAAATGACGGGCTATATAACGGCTGTAAACACAGCCTCCGGCCGACAAGGCCTATAGCCNAATATGGGGAGTCCTATGCGGGCCGACAAGGCCACCATGATTTCTAGTTACAGCTGAAAAATGAAATCGAGTACTAAACTGAAACATGACCGACAAGGTCTTCAACCAACAACTAACAAGGCCCCACACGGCCAACACACATAATCTAAAGCACAAATGGCCCCACACAGCCGATATCAACTAACCACTGGGAATAATACAATCTGCAAGCCTCTAGGAGTAATAAGATGGTGGGGACAGGGCCCTGGCCTACCCATACTGTACAACAAAAGAAAGTAAACCTTAAACACTCAAGCTTCGGAAGATAGGAGTTGAAGGCTCTGTACCACTTACTGGAACTACGAGGGATCCGCTCCTCGTCTGAGTGTACCTACAGGAAAGTAATGAAACGCCCCAAAAGAGGGCGTTAGTACCACAGGTACTGAGTATGTAAAGAAATTACTATAAATGACTGAAAGTAAGTAATTCAACTGAAGATATCTGAAGTAAAGGGAGACGGACTGAAATAATGGAATTAGAACTAGACATAACTATAAAAAGAAGAGTAGGAGTCATACCTGACAATGAGGCGTCCTACTATCTAACTATCAGTAACTAAAGCAACATACATACCTTACCTATCCCCCATAAGCCGGAAGGTACCATCAGCACAGCACAACCCACTTCGGCCCTTGTTAGCCCTAGTGAGTACATCTCAATCTATATACCCCTATCCAGGTCATACCACATCATCAAGTAACTATAAGCATCCTACCGATCCCCTGGGTATGAAACTTGGGCCCGCTGGGCCCCTGACTATAGTTGTGCCTGAGTCCGGAGGACTCTTGAAATCTACACCCCGGGCCCAAGCGCTCGGCAGGGGTGTGTATAGTCCAACCACGACAAAATATGAGGAGCTGGCTCCCCATCTTCGTCCCTTGCAGACGACATGCCGCTCCGTAGAGCGACGTATCCTTGTCCTCTGGCGGACGAGTCAACACATCTATTAACCCTGGGCGGTCACGGAAGCTATACAAGTAATCCAGCCCAAAACAAGACAGATACAGGTCTCAGCTGATAACCACAACTATACATAATAACATACTGAAGATGATATAATATTCCTAAAATACTTTACTGGGATTCATATTGGTTTACTATACTGGAGAAACTAACTTGCGGAAAGAAACTGCCTTTACATACCTCGACTGCCGGTTTACCGATTAACTAGCGAGGTTCGTCTAGTATTCAGCTGTTCTTCCCAACTGTAATCACATTCACGGAAGAATAGAACTAACTTCATTATTATGATGGAAGAAAATGATACTTTATATGTATATNTGCATATAATACATACTGAATCTGATAATAATAATATAATCTCTGACATGTTGTACTGAATCTCATACTAAAGCATGATATAACATTTCTGAAATAATCTATTGGGACTTATGCTGTTTTACTAAGTTTAATGCTAAACACGATATATTATTTCGGACATGCTTTACTAAATTTCATATTGAGTACGCTATACTATTTCTGAAATACTCTACTAGAATATATACTATTTTACTATATTGGGACAACTAATTTGCCGAAAGAAACTGGCTTTACATACCTCGACTGCCGGCTTTCTGATTAACTGGCATAGCTCGGCTAATATTCAGCTATTTCCCTAACTGTAATCATTTTCACAACAGAATAGAACTAATTTCATCACTATTTTGGAAGAAAACAATACTATGTATATATCTACTGGCTATTCTTCGGCTTATCGAAGAATGACCGAAAACTCGAAATTTCTCAGAAGTCTAGAAGAGAGAAATACTCACTTTAATGCTGGGAGTGTATTAACACTAGTTTGGAGAAATTCCAATCACTTTGGCTCGGCGGTACGACAATTCGCCGGGCAAATTTCACGAAACTAACTCAGTAGAAATGCTCTCTGCAGCTTTATACTTCGATACCCGAAGTTAATTTGGATTTGGACGGCGTTTGGAGGCATAAAGGGAAGAAAATTATATATTCTCTTCGTCCTCCCTCTGTTTCTGGTCGTGTGTATAATGGAAAATGATATAAAGTTAAAGGGTGAGGCCTATATATACTTGC
>JACEIK010003402.1:0-14036 GCA_018107945.1 Datura stramonium | reverse complement strand
ACAAGAAAACATAATTAAAGTAACATACTTACAAGAATTGGTAGAAGAGAAGATGAAATTTAAGAACCCTAGGTGAGTTCTCCCACTTCTCCCTTCACTCATTGGTAGTTTTTTCAGAAATATTACGTGACAAAATGTTTTTAGGAGCTAAGGGACCTATTTATAGTAAATGTGAGGTGAATAAAATTATTCCCGACATAAAATAGCTCTGTGTCACGGAGGTTATCGCGCCAATTTGCCTCCGTGACACGGAGGCATCGCGTAGGCACACTGGAAATCCAAAACAGTCCGCAAGCAGCCCCCTGCCGCGTTGGAAGATGTCTGCTGCTTATGCGATGCGGCTGGGGGCATTGACACACCCTTTGGTAGTGCGGCACACTTTGCGTGGCACGTTGCCGATGCGCATGTGGGCTGTTTCGCGCATCCCCTTATAGATGTTTTGCGTTTTACTTCCAATTCCATGCCTCCACTTCGCCAACTCGTAGATTAGTTCCTCAAATTCATTTTAAACCTACAAAAACAAAAACTAATCGTGTTGGTTAGTATATATATTCACATTTACATAAAATTACATGAGAATGTATATAATTAAGCCAATAAACAAGACAAAACTAAGTTATAAAGCATCACTTGGGCATGCTATTTTGCCGAATCAATAGGGCAGTTCAACGTATTGCTACGATACAAAGTTTTTCACAACCCGAACGGAGGCCCCGGTCGCAACACGGGACAAGACTCGAGAGACTCCAAGTCGACCCATTGCATGAACGTTCATCTAACTTCATAACACCTAAACCGGAAGGCGGGCCAGGGTGATATAGAGAAAACATAAATGTAACATGACACTTAGCATGATAAGCGGAATATACTAAAGTTACATGTCATCGAGTACTAGTGTCTAGAAACTCCTATCGTACGAGATGGGTTGATGGGACAACATTCCCCAACTAACTTGGAAAAAAACTAAAACACAAGAAACATCACTATCTGAACATATGGACCTTAGAACATGAGGACACACCAAAAGGGTTGATAGCTAATTCTAAGGGGACTCTTGGCGGGATGAGCACGAGGAGTCGGGTCTTGTATCATGAAACAATACGGCATAAAGTATGTGGTCGATCGTGGAATGGACCGAGTATGCAAGGTAAGTAAAATGGACATTTAAAAACATATAAAAACAAAAATGATCATAAGAGTAGGACAACATGCTCATAACATAAATAGAATATGACAATATAAGGCTCAAGTTTTTTAAAAAATTCGTAATTCAATTGTAATCATAATCATAAGAAAAGCTTTTGAACATGTCTTGAGCCAATATACATAATCATAAACATGCATAAACCATTACAGAACAATGGGACATTCTCATAACCAATATACCCTATGCGAGCACACATGGAGCCCGACACGTAATCCTAGTTGGGAGGCGTTCGTACCTTGACAAGGAGTAGAACCATGAAAGCGTGATGTCACCATGAAAAGGCCCATTAGGGCAAGGGGGCCGATCAAGGGAGGTCCCGTCATGGCTATGTTGGCACATAGTTACGAGATTCGAGGTAGAACCTAGGCCCCAAACTTACTCGGTGTTAAATACTACTCCCAAGACATATATAGTACTCGCATTATAATATGCATGAGATTCACGGGCTTGTTAAATCATTGATAATCATAAAAATGCTTATAAATTCGTGAACTAGCCATGGGAATTAAGGCCGTCGGCCCGGCCAAAAACATAATTGAAAAATCATGGGATTCATGCATATTTGTAAATCATACATATACTTTGCAAATCCTCAAATCATAATGGGTATTTGAATAATTCAATAATATAAAAAAAATAAAAAAAATAAAAAAAATACATATACTTTGCAAATCCTCAAATCATAATGGGTATTTGAATAAATCCATATTTCAAATCATAAATCATGATGGGTTTATGAATATCAATAATTTATGTAAAGATCATAACTTGATTCATCATAGAACATGCATAATTAGGTTAATTTAGGAGAAATCAAAATCAATAGTTTTAATATCAAAATAGTTGTAGAATCTGATCGTAATTCAGAAAATATAATATAAATCACAAAATAAAATAACCTATTAATAGATCATTAGAATTCCACAAGATTTAAGTCAAAATCCCATAAGATTTTTGATCAAATTTCATGAATTAAGAGAGATTGGGCATGGATGTGAATGAAAACACGCATTAATAACCCTACATACCTGGGGAAGATCAATTCTCACCACTCCTTGAAAGTCCAAAGGGAAATTGATGAAGAACACCTTAAAGACTAGCTTGATCACCTCTACACTTATCTAACTTTTCATGCATGAGAATGAATAGGATAGAAGGGCTTAACCTATCCTAATACACTCAAAAAATAACTTAAAACAACGTAGTTTAGGATCTTAGAGCGTAGGAATGACTAAAATACCCTTAATGAAAAACCCTGAAAATCTTCACTGGGTGAACTAACAGACGTACCAATGAGTTGTTGGAGGATACCACGACACGTGGTATCTGTCCATCATCTGCACTGCCAACTTCCTGATCTCAGTTTCGATCCCACGACTCAACAGGATGAGTCATCCTTACATTCAAAGGGTCATTAATTCGATCGTTGTTTCCTCCTGCAGATCCTATACTTCTCCCCGCCACGAGCCTCACCATGACTCGTTGCTACCTCTAACGAGTCGTTGTTACCTTCCGTTAGGTCCACTATAAAATATTAACATCCCATAAGAGGACTCGTGACAATGACCTGTTACCTCTCACGACGGGTCATGAGATGGCCCATTATATCCCTTAATCCTGAAGTCCAGTACTCACCATAGTTGCAAATGATGTCTCGTTGTTCCTAAAAATGAGTCATTACATCACTTGTTGTTTCCACTGTCACCAGACCTGGCCCTTCCCATGACTACTTCCCACGGGTCATTGGTTGGACCAACGATCTGTTGGGTCTTCCGTCCTGTGGGTTTTTCCCAACTTCATCTAATTTTCAAATTATAAATCCTGGGTCTAATATTAGGCACTTTCAGGGTATTACAGACACACTCTCCATAAACAACATACTAAGAATATCTACCACCACGTTAGCCTTGCCCATGATAAAGGACATTTATGTCATAATCCTTGAGAAGCTCTAGCCATCTTCCTTTACTGCAAATTCAAAATCCTTCTGGGAGAACACGTGTTGAAGGCTCTTGTGGTCCGTGATCATATCCACATGCACCCCATACAAATAGTGCCTCCAAATCTTTAAGGAAAACACCACCTCTGTGAACTCTAAATCATGTTTTGGGTAATTCCTCTCATGAGTCTTAAGCTATATCGAGGCATATGAAATGACCTTAACATGATTCATCAACACACAACCAATGCCAATCCTTGAAGAATAACAATACACAACGAAGCCATATGTGCCATCTGGTAGGGTCAATATTGGGGCCGAAGTGAGTCGAGTATTTAACTCTTGAAAACTCTTCTCGCAAGCATCAGACCGCTGAAACTTGACATTCTTCTGGGTCAACTTAGTCAAAGGTATTGTAATGGTTGAAAATAACTCTACAAACCTCCAGTAGTAGGCAGCTAAACCTAAAAAGATCCTAATATCAGTAGGATTGATAGGCCTAGGCCAGTTCTTCACCGCCTCTATGTTTTGAGAGTCTATATGCATATATTCACTAGATACCACATGACCTAAGAATTCTACTGGGTTCATCCAAAACTCACACTTGACATATTTAGCAAACAGCTAACGACCCTTTAGAGTCTGCAACACAATCCTTAAATGAGCGGCATGATCCTCCTCGCTCCGAGAGTATATGAGGATATCATCTATGAAGAAAATAATGAACATATCCAAATACTACTTGAACACCATGTTAATCAAATTCATGAAAGTTGTGATAGAATTCATTAGCCTAAAAGACATAACTACAAACTCATAGTGACCATACCGAGTCCTAAAACCTATCTTCGGTATATCACTCTCCCTAACTCTGAGCTGATGATAGATGAATCTGAGATCTATCTTTGAAAAGCACTTAGCACCTTGAAGCTATTCAAACAAGTCACCAATCCCATGGAGGGGATACTTATTCTTAATTGAGACCATGTTCAACTGTCGATAATCAATGCACATCCTAAAGGAACCATCCTTCTTCTGAACAAAGAGAACTAGAACACCCAATGGGGACTTACTAGGCCTAATGAAACCCTTATCTAAGAGATCTTTCAACTGTTCTTTCAACCCATTTAACCATTGTGTAAGGAGGAACAGATATGGACTGCATATCAGAGAGAAGGTCAATACCAAAGTCAATCTCTCACTTGGGAGGGACTCCTGCTAGATCATCTGAGGAGACCTTCGAATACTCACATACCACAGAAACTGACTGAAGAGTCAGGGTCTCAGACATGGAATCCTTAATTCAAATTAGATGGTATACACAACCCTTGGAGATCATCTTTCTAGCCTTAAGATAGGAAACAAAGTGACCTTGATAACGCTCAAATCACACCACTGTAAAAGTATGACACGGACTTTGTAAATAAATAACCTAACTAGGTCGGGGCCGATCCCATAGGGAATATGGTAAGGATGTAGAATAAAGATAGTATTTATGCTTTTAGTTTGATTATTTCCTAGAGGGGGTTTTAAAGAATGAAACATGTAATAATATTGAATATATAAGTTGTTATCAAGTTGATTTAATTAACTAGAGAGGTGTTCCCCATGGATTCATGACTACTTCAGATATTACACTTGTGATCTATCCCAATACATTACTTGTAGAACTGATAACATAGGTTCATCCAAACGATTGATTCGTCCCAATTGGATGACTATATGCAATTATCGAATTAGGTCTCTTGAGTGATTTCACGATAATCGTTATCAAGTTGATCCAAATTAACTAACCTGCAACCACAACTCAATTTATACAATGAACCGTAAAGTTCAAGGCTTTGTTGTTCTTCTCTTTTCCTAATCTCTACTTTTCTAGGTTCAAATCGGGCACGTCCTAATGTTTCCCATTGTTAAGAAACATTAAAGATGAAGAGAAGACAATACAAGCATTCATATTAGTTTATAATCACTTTGTGCAAACCCTAGTTGGTTAATTCTCCATGATTCTCACAACCCTAGCTGTGGAGGTTTTAGCCTTTCATGATTGTAAGCAAAGAATTAGCATTCATTGAAGAAAACATAAATAAAGAACATACAATAAATATTGAAATAAAAATCCACTTGATTATTGCACAATTCATCTTTGATCAATTCAAGAACAATGGAGTAAAACCCAAGAATTTTGGAAAACTCAAGAAGAATCTCCCAAAAGTCGAATTCTCCTTCAAAGTATTCGTCCTCTAAAATCTTCTAACAAAAATAACCTAGAAAAGTGTTTATACAAATAATTAGAAACCTTTCCTAAATTAACATGGAAAACTAATTTATTATCGTTGTTTTCTCATACAACTCGTAACTTGATCATACGAGTCATTGCTTTACTTGTACAATGTCTGACAGCTCTGAATTTAGTTAAGTGCTGAGAGTTGGTACAACTCATACAATGCATCTACGTCATAAAATCCTATTGTGGTCTAATCCTATGAGTTCTAGCATTATCTGAATATATCCACAGGCCTTGGGTATGATTCATACATTAATGTTATGGCTCGTGGTTGCCTCTCATACCATGGGATCTGCCATTCAACTTTGTTCTTAACTTTACCACGGCTTCTTGGTACAGGTCGTATGTAGTCATCACGACTCGTGGTTTCCATCCATAAGAAGAGAATAATCAAAGTGCATTCTTCTGAGATTCTCCACGACTCATAGTACGGCTTGTAACAAGAGTTGTACTTGGCCAGTACCTTGAGAAATCTTTCTGAAGTTTACCACAACTCCCAATATGGCTCCTACCACCAAGGTACGCCTCATACTGAAGTCTGTACTTGGCCCAATTTTTGCACTATTTTTCGTTCTTTCACAACTTTCAACTCCAACCCCTCTTATCCCTTAAAACAAAGCAAAAGTGTATCATATCCGTGTAAACACACCTAAGACCATGCATATTTTCTCAGTATTAAGAGTCTAAAGTGTTGTAAACTACAGTACAATAACACCCTCAACTTAAGACTTTTGCATGTCCTCAGGCAAACAAACAAAACTATGAACGATGCTTAAATAGAAAGTAAAATAGAAGACCTATAACCAACAGAACAAAACTTGCACAACAGACCATTCTCAAATATTGACCCCTTTTTTTATTCAAACCAAGTCAGCTATGCATACATGCAACTACAACTCATGACATATAGGGATCTAGATATGGCATCTAACTATTAGTAGAGAACTGAGCTATCACCAATGCTATTTACACAGACAACTGGAAGAATGCAATACAAACCATGTACCCTTACAGCAAATGAAGTCCTCAAAACTCACAAATATATATAAATGAAACTTGGGACTAATCAAACAGGACTCTCACACTCACAACAAAGTTCCAAATACTACACATCGAATACCATAGGCTTGCTCTTATTTTCTCTACTTTGGTTTTTCAAATAGTCTGGCTAGGATCACTATAGGACTTTTCTCAGCTTCTAGTGTAGGCTTCTGGTTGGGTATTGTAGATATGGATATTAGTGACTAACCCTCTTAGGCACTACACAACTTGGCTTCACTTTTCACCTTTTTACCCCTTTTCATCTTTTTCAATTTTCCTCCCTTTTTATCCTTTCAATTGTCACTTGTGGGTGTGGTGTATATTTTCTCATCTTTTTCAATTCTTTTTCTTTTCCTTTGACATTTAAGCTCCTTTTCTCTTTTTTCCTTCTTTTGACATTTCACACCACACCCCACTTTTCTTTGACTTTTTTTCTTTCTTTTTCACCCCCAACCAGTCTATGCACCTTTACTATAGTCACCCTCAACTTAGACTTTTTGCTTGAGTTGAGGTTCACAATGTCCAAGGAGACACCAGGGAAAAATAGGTTCATTATAAACACGGGAAAGGTGAATGGGTACTCAAATAAAAATGGTCAATTTCAGGCTCAAACAAGGGATCAAGGGATTAATTTTTCATTTGGCAGAGAAATATAGGCTAAAAGTGGGCTAAAAATGGTCTATAATCCTTTCCTAACCAACTACCCTACAACCTGTGTAAAGACTAATCGGACATGTTCTAAATCCTCTACGCCGTATTGAACTAAGTAAAAATCCTCACTCACTCATGGTATAGGTTTGCATTTATACCACAGAAGTCATGATTTGCAGTCAACATACATAGCTAACACTAAAAATATTTAACAAGGATCATTTTTCAACAACTTCAAAACAAGTGCATTTATTGGTTAAGCTACTCCTAGTAAAACAAAACACACAATCATAAACATGCCGGTTCTACTAGATAACATCTCCAAAGGAAAAGAAACACGACAATAAAAACCCTCGGACGAAGTCAAAAATAAAAACAAGTACCTCCTATTCTTTAAAAAAATGATTTGTCCCCGAAGTAGATGAAAAATATAAGAACTAGGAAAGGATATACATGTGGCGCTCTAAGCTCTCCTTTCATCCTGCGGAGGTGGGTGCGCAAGCACACTCCATTCCACTGCAGTTGTGGTGCTAGTGGTGGCCCGCGCACTCAAAGGTGTAGAAACTGGGGAAGTGGTCACCCCCTCAACAGTCATGGCGGCCTCCGCGACCTCATCAACAACTCTAGCTGAATGTGGCTCACCTAAAGGGTCATTGCCACAAGCAAGCTCTCTAGGCACAACAGCTTAGCTCCCGACTCCCCTAACTCTCTCCTACAGCTTAGACATATGCTCTTCCTGAGATTGTAGGCTGGCTTCCACTGCCCGCTTGTGCTCATTCTTCTCTCTTCTTTTTCTATTCCTAGAAGTCTTCGTATAAACTACCTCTGAGGCCCTTTTCTTCCCCTTATCTCCACCAGCTGTTGTCAGAGCCTAGAATGCCCCGAGGTTGAGCTCCTCATCAAACTCAAGGATGGTAGGGGCCGCTAATACAACCGACTGTCTAGATGACAACTCGACGACTTTACTCCGAAGAGCTGCCAACTCATCTCTCAGGCTGCCCGTGTCCGGCTGCTCAGCTAAGTGTTCATTGAAGCAGAGCTCAAAGCTGTCCAACCAACTGTGTAATCCTCTAGCAGCCTCCTCTATCTCGGCCTTTACCCAAGGCTTAACATTCTCCATCATCAGGTTGACCTTTTTCTTGTCAACGTTAATCTTTTGGCCATCTTTTGGAGAAACTTCTAAGGAACCAAGACGTAGCTCGCTAGGACCTGGATAGGAATGCTTGCTGGAGGTCTGGAGGAAGTACTCAGAGCTACCTTTGTGTGGCCAGCCTCTTTAGCCTGTATTTCAGTCTACTCCGCTGAGGTGGGGACATCTATTGCTCTCCCCCTACTAACTATGGTGGTGGGACTACTATGGAAATCGAACCTAGCAGACTGGTTCATATCTTCTCTAATCAGACCAATATCCACAATCCTGTGGCCTTTGACCCTAACATCAATCTCCCTTAGTACCCTCACCTTGGTGTCTCTGTAAAGTCTATGGATGAGACTCGAGAATGGGATGGTGGTGCTCGAACCCATAGCGTGATCCAGAATCTCTTTTTCTATCACTCACAAGATGTTGATGGCATATCTAGACATGATACACGCCGCCAATGTTACATTGTTTGCATTGAGGGTGTTTTCATTCACTGTCGGCGCCAGCCTGTGCTGAACCAATGTCCGGCAGGCCTTTGCTATGATGTTCGGTAAGGCTTTGGTGACCGGCCGACCACTAGTCACCCACTCTACCTTCTCCTTTTCCTTGGCTATTACCCTCTCTATCTATCTCACCTGACTCTGTCTCTCCTCATAGCCTAGCTACTTTACCCTTTTTAGGGAATCTACTCTATAGTCAAACTCAGTTGTGGCATCTGGAGCTCTGAACTATGGCCCATACATCATTCTAACAATGGTCCTCTTTGAGATATCAACTGTTTGTCCCCAGAACACTATACTATAAAGCTTGGGTTTCTCTTTTAATCTCTGCCCAGCCTTTGCTTTCTGCTCCATTGTTTCCAAGTAATTGGCATAGAACTCCCCGACTAATTTAGCACTGTAGCGCTCAAGAGTTCTATCCATCCAATAAAACCCATAGAAGCTGAAGATCCACTTCATCTCCTTGACCTCATTTAGTGCACTGGTCAGGATCCATGGTTCCTTCTAGATACTCCACCTAGGGTGCTTCTTGGAGGTGAGAGCTAGACCCTACTCATAGATTACCTGAGCACCGGGCACATGCCACCTCATATTTCGACTTTCTAGCGGCGGAGTCTGATTATCCTCATCATCTTGGGCTTCCGCCTCAGCCCAACCTCATCTACTCCTTCTCTAGATTGGGCCTCATAAATACCTTCCTCAGTATTGGAGCCATTATTGGACTCCTGAGGCTGCTCCTTGACTCCCTTCTCAGACTGGGGAGCTTCAACAGGTGTGGCTAAAGCAGTTTCGACCTGAGCCTTGGCCTGTGCTCTAGTGGTTCGTGGTTCATTGGTGTCATCTATGTCTACTTGGTATTCCTCCACCGAACCACTAGGGGAGTCCTTATCCTGCTCAGATATGGAAGCTTCATCCCTCAAGCCCCTCCGAGCAGCAATATCAGCTCTGGCCTCCTTGTCCTGGGCCTTCTTATTTGCTCTCCTCTTCATTGTCATTGTACCCATAGAAAAAGGTTAGTATGTGTGATCTCAAAAAAAGGAAGAAAGAAAATCATATTCAGTATCTTACCATGAGTCATTAGTGCGAGTCGTACCTAAGTGGTATGATCCGTACTAATACTCGTATTATCTCATAGCACTGTCACGACTTGTTGGTACGACTCTTACCATGTTGGTACGGTTCATAGAATTAGTCGTAAGAGATATTCTAGAAAATTTTGTTTCTCTATATTGTTGTACTACTTGTGCTACGGATCATAGTTGGCTTCCACGTGTTATACTAAGGGTTGTACTGTTTCTTTTGAACTTGACCCTCTCTGATTCATGGTACAATCACTAGGCACGACTCATAATGAGATACCAGGGGTTGTACGAGGATTTGTACCATGATTTTCCAGTTAAACCGTCTTGGGAAATTTCTAATGAATCCTCCTACGAGTCGTAGTGCAAGACCATGAGTCATAGGAAGGCTCATGAAGTCTATCCTCACCTTAAGCATGCTTAGTTCGTGCAAATAAATCACATTTTTTAGATGGGTACTCAGAATTCCCCACCTTATTGACTCCAAAAACACTATTTTAACTACCCACTCAATCCTCTTCATGCAGTTTACCCATTAACTCACACCTTGATCATTTCTTTAAGTCCTTGACCATTTTTAACTCCTAAACCCATCGATAGCATTTGTGTTTAGCCTCTGAGCATATTTCTCCTCCTCATCTTCATGAATGGAGGAACTATAATAAAAATTCAGCTAACAATGATAGCAACAAATAAACATTGAGAGTTTATCACTTACTTGCTATGATCAAATTCTTTGAACAATTATTGCTTCCTACGGGTTAGGGATAGCAGATCGACAAGCAGGTGCAATTTAATTACATGAATTCAAGCTCATAATGGGATATTGCATGAGTTACGTGTGATTGAGGATTGAGGGGAGATGATCATGATTTGTGTTTATGAGTGAGTTGGAAATTTAGGTTTGAAAATTTAATTTTAAATAGGTTTGGGCCGGATTAAAACAATCAAGGTCAAGTCGTGTCACATGGCTTATTTCATTTACAATGCATGTCACAACTCATACCATGAGTCATAGGTCAGACCTACGACTCGTCCCTTAGACTCCTAGCAGAAGACTGTGGGAACTTACCAGGGGACCTACGAGTTTGTAGCACAAGTCGTACCAAGATATCACGATCTGTACCACAACTCGTAGGTAAAAACTTTTGCACTTCCACACCTAGAATAGTTCACTATTATAGTGGGTACTATGACTCATACCATGGGGGTATAGTTTGTAATGACCAATTGTAATGTGAACCCACGCACTGCACCAAGTCTCTATTTTTCACCACCGGCAATACTATGAATACTGAGGCTCGTAGTATAGTCCTGTTTTGCCATTTGTCATCCATCAGTTTTGGTTTCACCTATACACTAAACATACATAAGTCAAGATACTCAGGTTACCTCCCAAGAGGCGCCTGATCTAACATCGTGGCACGATGTAGCTGGTTTAGTTACTCAGACTTCACCAAACCACCTCATGGGTTGCCTCCGAAGAAGCACCTGATTTAACGCCGCAACACGATGCAAGTCTCTTGACTACTCAGAATTCATCAAAAAACTTGGAATCATCCTCAATTGCTGACACTACCCTAAACTCATTGGGCTATTTCATTGACCAACATACATTGAAGGTAACCTCCTCCTTGTTTAGTCTATATTTCAACTAGCCAGCCTCAACGTCCACCAAAGCTCTCCCGGTAGTAAGGAATGTCACCCCAAAATGATGGGGACCTCAAAAGCAACCTCGCAATCTAAGATCACGAAGTTAGCTGGGAATATACACTGATCCACTTTAACTAGCACATCAAATAGTATCCCCATTGGCTTTTTGTCACGCCCTGAGAGTACACCTGGATCTTAAACACAGGACAAGGAGCCTCGAGAGACTCCAATTCAACCCATGGAATGAGCATATATATAAGCCATTCACATAAGGTGGGAGAATTAGCTTAAAAAATCATGAACTACATGAAATCGTGACATACAATATAAGAAACAATGATACATGATCCAAACACAACAGCTAAAAACTATAAATAGTCTGAAAAGCCTCTAGTCATAATAGACGGGTTGAAGGGACAAGACCCTAACTAACCCTAACATTCTTAAACAAAAAGATAACCAAGATCTTAACATAAAGCCCTCGAATCATGAGAACTCACTAATGGGAACTAAGAGCAGAACTGGGAGCAAGGCAGGAGCGATGTTGAGCTTGAGACCCGGATCCTATATCATGAAATGATACAATATAGAAAATATGTGGGTCAGTACTTGGAATGTACTGAGTATGCAAGGTAAGTAAATCAATACTTAAAAACATAAGAGTTATAGGAGTGGGACATCATGATCATAAAGACTGAAATCATAAATATATCGTAAGGCTCAAGGTTTCCCAAAACATTCGTAAACCTGTCATTGTCATAACATGAGAGAAAAAAATTTCATAAAACATGACTTGAGCCAAAGAACGTAATCATACATGCATTAAAACAATGAGGAACGATGGGAGATTTTTATAACCGACATACCCCATATGAGCACACATGGAGCTCGACATGTAAGCCTAGTCGGGAGGTTGTTCATACCTTGCCAAGGGTAGAAACCATGAAGGGCGTGATATCACACATGAAGAACCTGTAGGGAATAGGGGACAGTCCCATAGGAGGTCCCAAAAATATCCTACGGTGGCACGTAGTTCTGAGATTCGAGGTGTAACCTGAGCCCCGAACCTACTCAGTGTTAAGTACTACTCCCAAAACATGAAACGTACTCATAGAAATTCATACCTGACATGCATGGCTAGTTAAATCATAATAATCATAACATGCTTGAAAATTCGTAATACTAGCCATGGAATCGAGCTCGTGGGTCGACCAAACTCATAGTTCATGAATTATACGAAACATGTGGGCATTGCCCATATTTTCAACATACTTGAAATGCTTAATTTATAAGACATGATCATAATAACATGTAAAATTGAAGACATGCTTAAAATTCAAAAATTCATATCATGCTTGAGGAACCATCATAACCATGAAATTCACTAAAATCCTCATGATTTGGGCACCTATGAGGTATTAGATCATCAAATATTGAATAAAACAAGTGAAAACAACCCAATAATTCGAAACCTGTAATTTAGACATACCACAACAAGCTCATATCAATTTTTGAGGAATCATGCATTTGGGTTAAGACCCATAAAGATTAAGTAACTTTCAAAATTGGGAAAAATTGGAAATGGGTAGGGACTAAACCACCCATTCAAAACCCCACATACCTGAAACACTTGATTCTTAACTTTCCTGGAAGGCCCAAGATCGAAACTTGGAGGATTTGAAGAAGAACACTTGAATCCCTTTCCACTTCCCTCTCTGCTCTTGCATGCATCAAATGAGACTTAACATGGATTATCTCCCTTTAAAAGACCATGTCCCGTCCTTAAAATTACATAGTTTATGCCCTAGGGGTTTGGGAAACTATGAGAAGGCCCTTACTAATTTGCAGGAATTAACTGCTAGGTGACCCTAAAGGGTGACCTGACGACTCGTCAGGACGGGCAATACTCATCATGTTACCCATCAAGTACACTGCCCCAGCCTCAGTTAAAATTCCCTTTCTTGATCAAAACCCACCTCACGAGTCGTTGGGACTGACCACAACTCATTGGGTGCCATCCGTTAGGTACACTGTCAGACCTCCTATTAAATCCTCAACCTTACCCCACGGTGGACCTTACAACTCATGGTAGCTGACCACAAGTCGTTCCCATGCCGTGGGGACCTGAACTCCTCAGCTCAGTCAAACCTTCCCATGAGCCACCTGATGATTGGGGGGTCTCCTCACGGGTCGTCTAATGACTCATCCTGCACTGCTGCAACAGTTTCCAGTTTTTTTCCCGTCTGACTCCCGGATCTGATCTTTGGGTTCCCGGGGTATAACACTTTTTAACTGATCCACTATCAATAGTTGTATCATAGTCGGTGTGGGGGATCGCAAGCCTAGCTGTTTTAATATCGCTAACGGCATCAAGTTGATGCTAGAACCTAAGTCACAAAGTGCCTTCGTGAACTCAAAATCACCAATTTTGCATGGAATGGTGAAGGCTCATGGATCCTTCTTCTTCTAGGCAAGGACCCATGAGGCTATGGCATAGCATGATGCAAGTTACCAACTGGCTCATTGCTCATGGACCTC